>CM025781.1:8199-21935 GCA_014636745.2 Centella asiatica | reverse complement strand
TATATATATATATATATATATATATATATATATATATATATATATATATATATGGCAAATTCTTGGAAACAGAAAGTCACACAGTATTAATTTTGTTATTGTACTGAGCAGTGTGAAAAATGGGTTGATGGTCCATCTTCTCCTTGTTGATTCTATATGATCTGTACTTATTAATGGTTGCAAAGCACAATAGAAGCATGAAAAAACGTGAATAATGACTACTGGAGTTCCTTGACTGGGCTTAAAATTTAAAGGTAGAGACAAGTTACTAGGAGGCATGATAACTTTCTTAGATTTTCTAGGAGTTTTTATTTCGTGTCTGTCCTTTTGTGTTCCAAAATACTCTCCCTTTTGAGTACCTATCATTTTTACAACTGTAAATCTTTTTATTGAATTTATTTAGGCTAAAAATGTCACCTTTTTTATTTGAAGGGAAATGGGAATGCATACACGCTAATAATGTACGTGACATAATGAAATGAGTACAAATAACATTCCAAATTTCTACACATTCCATAGTGGTTTTGACAAGGAAGGAAAAACTGTATATACATGGAGAGTCGCTAGGTAGTGTTCTGAAGGTGCCTTATTGGAAAGAATTAACAAATTATTTGGGCTTTTAAAGCTGAAACAGATGAATATTTTCCATTCTAGTTCAAAGTGCATGAAGAATGACTTGAACTCCATGTTGTGGTCGAACCATAAAAGTCTGAATTGGGGAGTGAACATAAGTAGGGGAGAGCGTAAAAGCGTAGCGCTGAAGTATCATTGCAAGTGCAATCTTTGCCTCCACAATTGCAAAGTTCAAGCCTACACAGGTTCGAGGTCCAAATCCAAATGGCAAGAATGCTGCCGATGTATTAGTCTTGGTGGCTTTCGCTACACCTCCTGCAAATCTCTCTGGTTTGAAAACATGAACATCTTCTCCCCATATTTGAGGGTCATGGTGAAGTGCTAGTGGTGAAATATACAGCTCCAAATTAGGTGGAAGAGTTAAATTGCCTAACTGAACTTCTTTCTTGACCTTCCTTTTAACCGCGGGCACTGGAGGATATAGTCTTAAAGACTCTTCAATGATCATGTTTATCTAGATTATATAAGCAATGTAAGAAGAATTATTGGAGAAGTACTTAGAATAAATTATGTCAATTTAACATAAAAATGGTTAGAGTTTATGTTTTGCATACAATTTTGAGCCTAGCAATGCCATCTGAACTGGGATTTGTACTGCCAAACAAGTTTAAGACCTCATTTCTGGCTTTTTCTTGCCAATCTTTGTGGATGGAAAGAAGAAGAATAGTCCAGCCAAGCAAGGATGTAGTTGTTTCATGTCCTGCAAAATAAAATGTTTTGCATTCATCCACAATATCTTCCATTGAAATCCTCTTGCTCACATCTGTATCGCGATTTGCCTCCAAAAGTCTCCCAAGAAAATCACTTTCTTGGCTCCCAAACATTCCCAAGCTTACTTGCTCCCTTTTCTTTATAATCTTCAGTATACAGTTATGAATTCCTTGCTCAAGTTTATCCGATTCTACCTCATCTGGATTTTTTAAGAATTTACTGCTAGGATGGGGAGTAGGTAAGTAAACATGATGGAGCAGATGGATAAAAAACTTCTGTATCGACAGTGAAATCTCCATTTATTTTCATGATAAACTTTCATAAAATACGGGGGAAGAAAAAAACATAAATCTGAAATAGGAAGCTTACCTCATTCCCGGAAGCCTAATTATATGAGAATTTCTTGAAATTATTAAGGTCAATTTCATCAACATCTTGAATATATCTTCCCCTTCTTTATAACTGCTACCAAAAGCAGTCTTCGATATGACTTCTGATGTCATTAGCCTGAATTCATCAAACACCTCAATCTCTTTGCCTTCATACTCCTTCCACCTCTCCAGCATCACCTCAACACTATTGATCATTTCTGGAATCATACTCTGCACACATTTTACTCCTTAGTTACTTACTGTAATTGTAAACGCTCACCAACAGCGCTTGGACTAGACTTAAGGCAGCAAAACTCAAAGACTTACTTTCAAGCTCTCTGCATGGAAAACATGGCTGGACAATTTTCGAAGCTTAAGCCACTTTTCGCCTGAGCATGATGAGAGCCCATCACCTAATAGTTTCTTTGCATAGCCTTCAAGATCTATTTTTGGGTAAGAATTGTCCTTATTGTTCAGTATTTCTTTGATGAGCTCTACTTCTGTCACAACTAGTTGAGCTTGAGGACCATACCAATTAAGAAAGTTTGCGCCTATTAGAAAATTTCATGGTTAAATAATTCGCTGCATTAGGTTACTGAATGATCAATAAAAGATTCTCACAATGTGCAGATTAAAAAATATAACAAAAATTGTCCCCATCTCTGTAGTTTACCATATTTGTTCATCCATGTGTGTACATGAGGTAGAATCCTGGGGAATATAAGGTGTGATAAATCATCCATTGGTTTTCCCATAGAATCTCTTCTCATTTTGTGGATCTCTTTGGTATTTCCATGTAAAATTTTGTAAGGAGGACCTGTTATCCCCTGGAGTTTCATCTTGCGTTGTACGCGAATAGGAATCCACCATACTTTATGAAGAAATCTAATCAGGGCCAAAAGAAGGTAACATTCAAGAAAGATGATCAAATTTGCAATCAACCCCATATTCTTAAATCTTATAAATCAGAACTTGTCTACACTATACAACATATAAATGTTAGTACAATTTATGCACTTTGATGGTCTGGGAATCTTGGTATAAGACTAAAGAACAAAATTATTAAGATGCTAGCCTTGTTTTCATATTGATATTGTGAACAAACAAATGAATAAGATCATAGATTACAATTTCAAAATAGAAGGACAATCATTGCACTTAAAAACTACTCAACCTGGCAGCATTACAGAAAGCTTTCATCTGATGGTAATCTTAGTGGTCCATCAGCACTGAGAAAATGAGATTTATCATTGAAAGAGAGAATGACAGAGAAATGGTGGCCATAATCTTTCTTTAATCCATTAATTTGTCCCATAGAGCTATTATTATCTTTAACTAAAACTAATAATTCACAATTATAACTAATCCGTATCATCTTTCACAGGTTAAGATTCTTGTCATTATTTACCTAATATTCAAAACTGTCATGGTTCTTGAGCAACTATTTTATTTGCATTTTCATACTCTTTCACCAAAATAAAATAAATGTCATCACTAGTTCTGTTTAAGGTGACCACATTATTTCTTTTATATTAAGGTTCAATAATTGTCTGCGAACATAGAAGGAAAACACTTTATTATTGTATGCACTTGTTATCATTTCAACATATAGAAATATATCCTCCTTCATTTATTGGTTCAATTTGCACAATTTCCTTGACAAGTTAATTTGTACTTGATGTTCAGATAATATAGAAGGAAAACACATCATCTCATTGAGTTCTTCACCAAACTGTAAATTATTTTTCATGCAACTTGAATCAGTTTCAGATCTTAACAGGAGCTTCCCAATTTAAATTTTACCAATACCTGCAAAGTTAAGGATCCCCATTTCTTTCATTTTATTTTATTTTTGTTTTTTTTCTTAAACTGAATATTGTTTTTGATAGTTCAGTTTTCTTGAGCCCTTCAAACTTTCTGCTGGTTGTTCTAAATGTATTGTTCTTCCAATAGTCCACTAGATGGCTTTATTTATTTAAAAGAGCACTTCAGAGAAAAAGCAACCACTTGGTGGTCCTCTAGCTAAACCTAATCATTCACAATTAGATTTGATTTAAATTATCATTCAGGGTTGACCCAAGGGAAGAATTAAACAAAATATGCTTATATTGAGAGTTTGTCATTATTTATCATACATTCACAAGAACTTACAGCTGATTCTTAAACACATATTATACGCTTCCATACTCTTATCTCAAAACAAAATATATCAAACTACAGTACTAACCACTTCTGTCCATTTACACATTACTAATACAATAAAATGAAAAACAGAAAGAAAAACAATTTCTTCTGCCTAAAATTACACCTTCTGAAGTATGACTTTTACTCCAGCTTTTGGGGTAAGAATAAAAAGCTCGGCTGGGTGATGAACATGGTTTCGTGACAGTGAGAATTTGTACCTTTGCAGGAACATTGAAAGAGCAACTTTTGTTTCATTTGTAGTGAAGTTCAAACCCACACAAGTTCGAGGCCCCATACCAAAAGGTATGAATGCTGTAGTGTTGTTATTGGTCGCTTTAGCAACCCCTTCAGCAAATCTTTCTGGCTTGAAAAGATGAACATCTTTTCCCCAAATTTGTGAATCGTGGTGAAGAGCAAGAACTGGGAGATATATGTGTAGGTTAGCAGGAAGCGTTAAGTTTCCTAATTTAACTTCGTTCCTGACTTCTCGTGTAAGAGTAATCACAGGAGGATATAGTCTGAGCGACTCATTGACGATCATGTTCATCTGCATGATAAAGTGAAGAAAACTAAATTTAAGTAACATTAAAAGTCTAAAGAATGTAAAAATTTATAAAAGTACGAGAAGTTTATGATTTTTGTTACGTTTCTAAGTCTTGCAATGCCATCAGATGTAGGATTTTCTTGGCCAAACTGTTCAACAACTTCCTTCCTTGCTTTCTCCTGCCAATCTGTATGGATTGCTAGAAGAAAAACAGTAAATGAAAGCAAGTTTGTTGTTGTCAGATGTCCAGCACCATACATAGCCTTGATCTCATCGACCATTTGATCAACCGAAATCCTCTTCTTCTCATCAGAGTCATGAACAATTTTCACAAGTTGTCCAAGATAATCACCTCCAAAGTCATCAGCCTCTCCATTCTTTACCTTCCGAACTCTTTTCTCCACAAGGTCTCTGATTGAATTCTTAATTCCTCGTTCAAGTCTCTCAGCCTCAATATCATCAGCAGTTCTCAGTATACGACTGGAAAAAATAAACAATAAGACAGCAAGAATTCAGCCTCAATCTCATTAACATCTTCTCAAATATACAAGCAAACTTTTAATCAAGGTAAGAGTTACCTGAGGCCTGGAAATCGGGTTTTGTATGCATTTCTGACAGTTATAGTAGTCAATTTTGCTACCATCTCAAATATGTGTTTTCCATCAGTGTAACTACTCCCAAAAGCTGTCCTTGATATGACTTCAGTTGTTAATGTACCAAATTCTTTATACACATCAATCTCTTTTCCTTCAAAATTTCTCCATCTTTGTAGCATAGTGTCAACGCTAGCGCTCATATCAGGAACCATGCGCTGCATTTATTGATACGTTAACTTTACTTGCACATTCATCAAAATATCGACTCTTCAAGCAAAATAACATCAATATATATTGCAGTACAAGAATTACAAGCAATCCTTACTTTCAAGCTATTTGCATGAAAAGAATGATTGGCCATCTTTCTTATCTTTGCCCATTTCTCACCTTCATTTGTTATAAGTGCTTCCCCTAACAGCTTCTTGGCATACCCTTGCATCTGCATTTTCGGATATGTATCTTCTTTGTTATTCAGTATTTCTTTAACAAGATTAGTTTCTGTTACAAACAGCTGTGGTTGTGGACCATGCCAATTAATAAAATTCCTTCCTGTCAGATACAGAAGAAGATAAATCTGAATTATTTACTATTATCGCGAAATTATCTTTAAAGTTAAGTTCATAAACATGGCAGAACTATTTGAGCTCTACAACTAACTTGCCTATGTATGTCATAGCAAAGTCTAGTGAAGGTTAGGAGTCTGCAACAAAATTTATTTCTTAAAATTCTCTATACACATAAAGAAACACTCGATCAAAAATACATAGAGATACACCTAAGAGGCTAAGAACTTGAATTTAAATAGAATTTTACCATAAATTTTTGTCCATAAATACACATGGGGTTGAATTCTTGGATAAATGTCATGTGAAATTCCCATGGGATACCCCATGGATTGGCTTCTCATGGTGGAGATCACTTTTGTATTCCCATGGGGGTATTTGTAAGGCAAGCCTTTGACTCCTTGTGAAGTCATCAGTTTCTCTATTTGCCTTGGAGTCCACCATACTTTGTGAAGGAACCTAGTGAAGTTGAATAGTAGAAAGAAGCAGAGAAAGCTTGAGAAGAAGATAATCAAAATCCCAGTAAAAGCCATTAAGTCAAGATTTCTGAACTGCTAGCAACCAGAAAATGGTTCCATTTATATACTCTATCCGTCCAAAAATAATTGTCGTTATACGTATTTTTTTGTGAAATTCAGTACATATTAAATATTTTATATTATTAATAAAAACAAGAAATTAAAATTATTTTAATCAAAATTTGATATAAATAAAAAGTTCAAATTATATAAAATATATATAATATGTAATAAATGTTACTTAAAAATGTGTATAACAACAATTATTTCTAGGCGGATGTAGTATTATTTTGTGATCAAAGACATACTTATTCTTGGACTAGAAAACAAATTAGACTCATATTCCAGTTTTTGGCTTTAAACGAGTTGCTTCAGATGATGTCAATTCGAAGAATATAATGGCATTATTAGTCCAAGAAACTAATTAAATAAGCCATATTAATTTTTTTTGCAGATTAGAAGATTAGAGATTATGAGTAGGACCTAATCAACATTAAATAGTTTGAAATATGTGAGAAGGTGAAATTCGTTGCTTCATAAAATAATAGGTATCGTCCACTACAAGGCTAACAATGATATCACAATAATAATTTTATTACTGAAGAGAGTATTAAACATATATATGAAAACGAAATGGAATATGATAGTGTAATTATCCAATTAGTGATGATTAGCTTCAACGACGTCGTTAAAATTAATCATAGTTCACAACTTACATACTCCCAGAAGGCAAACAATTCTTCATTTCAAGAGATAAATAAAATTGCTTACATGTTAACTCCTACATGTTCTAACATATAAAAGTTGCCTTCAAACCAAAAAAAAAAAATAAAAGACGTAAGAGTCGAGCAGGGAGGGTGTGAGACATCATATATTTACGGAGAATTTCCACTATGTAAGCATGAACTGTGAAATATTTGGGTCAATGAAGTAATAAATATTTGTATGAAGTTTTTGTTTTTTTGTTATAAAAAGTTTAGGTCGAGAAAGACTTCACAGTTCAACTACCGATTTCACATATTACCCAAATTACCCACTAAAAAAGATAGACTAGTAACTAGTAAAGAGCGAATTTTTGTGGTCGAACTTTCAACGTAATGAATATGTTTACTGTGCTGAGTAACCGCTGAACTAATATTCATTGGCAATTTTTGCATCGCATGAAGTTACTACTAACCAACTTGCACGAATTGAACTTTTCAACTAAATCATCACTTGATCCAGAAAGAGGACTTGAGTTGGCCCAAGTCCAAAACAATACCTGAATTTTCCACCCCCAAGTCCCCAACTCCATGTTATAGTTAATAACATCCACATGGCCTTATTCTTGATATCACATCTGCAGAAATCAATAGACCATTAGAACACGGTCCTTACAGTCATTGTATCTGATAGTGTGCAAGACCATGAGCAGAATGAGCCAAGCAGCACTTAGTTAACTTCACCAAGCAGATACTATCATTGTCAAGCTAACCAGCCCACTTGTAAATCCCAAAACAAGCCCCTAGTGTCAAAACTGATGACTGTTTCTAGTAAATATAGATATAACCCATAAAATGCTTGTCCTTTCCTTTCGTATACAACTTTGATATAATGGCTTTAACTCACTCTTCTAAAAGGGGGTTTTTTCATCCCAAGTTACAAGGCAACAACCCAACTTATCAAAGTCAAGAAACCTCCTGGTCTGATTAAATATGGCTACTGTAGAAATGACCTCAGTTTTTTTTCTTTTGAGCTGTGTGTTTCTGTTATTTCTTGTTATTGTGATTAGATTTCTACACCAAGTATGGTGGACTCCGGTTCGCGTGCAGCGGATGATGCGGTTGCAAGGAGTCAAGGGACCTTTATACACATTCCCTCATGGAAACTCCAAAGAAACCATAAAAATGAGAAAGGAATCCATAAGCAGACCCATGGGCTTATCACACAACATTTTCCCAAGAATTTTGCCTCACTTACACTCTTGGATTAACATACATGGTAATTTATCCAGTTTCATTGTATATTATCAGCTTTTATGTACTTTGAAAAATGAAAAAAATTGGTCGTCGTGGTTTATACTTATTGTTTGTCATGTCTAGGGAAGAATATTTTGACATGGAATGGTCCTAGAGCTCATCTTATTGTTACAGAACTGGAGTTTGTTAAGGAAATACTGAATAACAGAGATAAAGCTTATGGAAAAGTAGATGCAGAAGGGCATATTAAGAAAATACTAGGAGATGGTCTTGTGACAACAAGTGGTGAAAAATGGGTAAAGCAAAGGAAACTGGCAAATCATACTTTCCATGCAGATAGCTTGAAAGTAAGTCTTGTTATATTTCTTTAATTTCATTCTAATCTCGTGTTAAGATAATCATCTTCATCTTTCGCTATTCGGCCACATCGACAGATTGACTCCGTTTGTTTCAGCTTAAAATTTAGAAATCGTAGATTATGACAATGTAATTTATACAGTAAAAATCTATAAATACTAAAATTTAAAATAAAACAAACGAGATCATTGTAATGATCATGTAACATGATTTTCTTTTTAACTCTCTTTCTGAAACTAACGGAACATCCTTAGAATTTTAACAAAAAAAACGTGATGCCATGATTTGTAGAATATGACTCCAGCTATGATATCAAGTGTGGAGATGATGCTAGAGAGGTGGAAGCGTCATGAAGGAAAAGAGATTGAGGTTTTCGAAGAATTCAGGATATTGACTTCAGAAGTCATTTCCAGGACAGCTTTTGGGAGCAGCTACGCAGAAGGGAAGGATATTTTTGATATGTTGATTAAATTGGCTTCCATGTTCTCCAGGAGTGCTTACAGAACTAAGCTTCCTAGCCTTAGGTGAATTCACCCTTCTAAGTTTGCTTTTGTTGTCTTTCTTATATAAACTCGTTCAGTAGATGAACGAATGATCTGTTTATTGCAGTCGCTATTTTAAAAGCCAAGATGATATCGAATCAGAGAAACTTGAGCAAGGAATCAGAGATTCCATCTTAAGGATTATGGAGAAAAGAGAGAAGTTAGAGAGTTGTGGGAGAGATTTTCTTGGATTACTAGTCAAGGCTAAGAATGATGCTGATGAAAACAACAGAATTACAGTTGATGATTTGGTTGATGAGTGCAAGACTTTTTACTTTGCTGGACATGAAACTACTACAACTTTGCTTGTTTGGACTGTTCTTCTTCTTGGAATCCATACAGATTGGCAAGAAAAAGCAAGACAAGAAATTTTCAAAATGTTTGGCCGTCAACATCCAAATTCAGATGGCATTGCAAGGCTTAAAGCAGTATGTACATTGTATCCTTCAGTCCATTAGCAGAAAACTTTATAGCTTTCATGAAATTTATGTTCTTGTTTGATCATTAATATAGATGAACATGATAATAAATGAGACACTAAGGCTCTACCCTCCAATCATAGCCCTCACAAGAAAAGTTTGCAAGGAAACCAGACTCGGGAATCTCAAACTTCTAGCAAATATGCAGATTATGATTCCAACATTAGCACTTCATCATGATGCTGACATATGGGGAGAAGACGCGAACTTGTTCAAACCAGAGAGATTTTCGGAAGGGGTTGCTAAAGCTACAAATAACAATGCAGCTGTGTATCTCCCTTTCGGCCTGGGGCCTCGGAGTTGTGTAGGATTAAACTTTGCAATCAATGAAGCTAAGATCGCACTTTCAATGATATTACAGCGCTATAGTTTTACTCTGTCACCCACTTACGTTCACTCGCCAATTCAAGTTCTGACAGTTCGTCCACAGCATGGGGTTCAAGTGGTGTTGAGTCCTCTATAAGGGTGTTTGGCTTGGTAACTGGCAAGTGTTAGCTTTAGTTGGAGATTTAGAGATATGCTAGGGATGAGGATTGTCTTAGGAATAAGTTTGTGCCATATAAAACAGCTCCCGTTAGCACCTTGCTGCAAATTAATGATGTTGGGATTTAATTTACAGTTGCTGTTCAATAAAACATGCACAAATGGCAAACCTCAGAATTGGAAATTAAGCCTTTTGAAGTTTCATCTTGGATTCGGGGAAGATAATTTATATTGGAGATTGACGTAATTTAGCAGATATTCTGACAAGCTTCATATTTTTACAATAAATTATTGATAGTGAGCTCAACTAATCTTATTAATGAATATTATAAGATCAAACTACGAGGTTACCCCACGTATTGATTTTCAGATTTAAATCAATCTACAATTGATTTAAACTTTAGAGAATTGCAAATTGACACAAATATGTAACTCGCTAGTACATTATCCCCCAACACACCCCAAAAAAAAAAAAAAAAAAAAAAATCTCGCAGGTTGAACTGTCATTATCTCCCATATCCATGCTTATTACCGTTTTTCTTATGGACAAAAAAAGCAACTCCCCAAATTTTACCTTTCAATAGGCAACAAGATGGGACGGGAAATGCAGCCAAGCATGTGAGAAATGAGAAAGTGCACCAACAGACCATCTTAACAAGTAAAACAATGACTACCAAAAAAATATGTAAAACTAAATAGCAAACATTACCACTTGGGACAGCCACACAAATTATATGAGACTCCAGATGCCTGTACTTTCACGCAAAAAAGGGAATAATTACAAATTGCATTCATATAATATTGTGTGGTGCACATATACGAGCACAAACTGACCTGGTTATACCCTAGTGAGGACCATTAAACCCTAAGGGGCCATCACCTGAGAAGCAGTCCGGTGGACTAAATGTTGGTGTTTCTGTACATAACATTATCTAAAAATTAATGATCATTCACCTAGGCTTGGGGGTGGGGGAGGGAACTTAATACTGTACTGCATATAAGCTCTTTCATGGAAGCATGGGATAACTGGTGAGCATTCTGTCACCCTACAAAAACTACCAAAAACATTGAGACAAATGTCATCCAGATCATATTTTAGCATCATGAAGTAAACCAAAATTTCTCCTTCATGCGATTAATAAGCTTAAACTTTTCCTCTGCTTCAACCTGTTGCTGCATATCAGACTGGGAAGCCCGGTCAGGGTGAAAGCATAGCAATGCTCTTTTGAAAGCAACACGCGCCTGAAATAAGAACTACACTATTGAACATAATGTGACAGACCCACAAACAAGTAAATGCTAAAGGAACCTCCAAAAGCATTTTAAACACCAAGCATAGATTGACAGCAGGGCATTGCAATAGATTAACTTTTAAAGATCAAAAGAAACTGTTAAGAAGAAATTAGGTTATACGCATCTATACGTGTTCGTGGAATTGCTCAAATCAATATAAACAATCTTCGACAGTTCAATTTACATTATGTTGCAAGATCATGCCCTGCACACAGGAGTGTTGCACTCACCGCATTTTCACCACCATCACATTTGATTCCTAGACCATGCAATATTGATTTCATGTCATGGCAAGTTGTTTCCAATTTTTTAAGGTCCTTCCTAACTTCGGCACGAAGTTGCTCCTTCTTGTTTAGATTCTCCTCGTCCTAAGTGGAATAGAAACCCGCAATAAAGGATCAATCTCAGAAATTTATTAGCAATAATCAGCCAAATCAAAGGAAGAAGCAGATGAACTGTCGACATATAAAAGAAGAGAAAAAGAAAAGAGGGAAAAGGTAGTTAAACATGATATCATTTTCGCAACATAAACAATGTGGATAAATGTGCAAACCTTCTTCTGAGTCTCACGCACATCTTCTACCCGTTGCTTTTGCCTTCTCTCCATGTCTAACAAACGCATTCTTTCTGCTTCTTTTCTCTTTTGTAGCTGCCGCAAGGTTTGTTCTTCTTCTACCTAGAAAAGGGAGTGTCACAAACAATGTCTCATCCTATTGAGAGGATCTATGTAGCTGTGTGTGTGTGTATATGCGGAACAGAGCCCTAGCCAAGAATGGCTCAATCTCGTTAATAAGACAACTTAATGTGCTATTTTCCTTGTATGTATTATATTTAATAATATACTAAACCTTAAGGGGGAGATTGAACTTCAAACCATGTTCAGTCGTGACTTTAGCTAAGCTTGGTTAAGACAAGTCTTATATTCAATTTTATGTTTGAAAACTTAAAGAGTTACCCGGAGACCAAAATATAGCTAAATATAACAAGGTAACAAGTCTTATGTGCCTAAATGCATTAAAAAGATTAGTCATCTTATTGCTCCAAAAAAACGTACACATTCTAGACTTAAATACATCAATATATCTAATGAATGATTTGCAGCAGCGAACACGGGCTATATCAGACTGAAGAAAGGAAGAGAAGAAGCTGAAGTGAGTATTGAAAAGCAAACCTGAATTTGAAATTCCCTTTGCCTAGACTCCAACTCTACCTCTAGTGCACGTTTATATTCATCAGTCTCCTTGTGCATTTCACACCCGAAAAACCCAAAGTCAACAGCAGTGTCAACCAGACCAGATTGAGAATTACAGACATCATTTTGTCTTTCAAGTGAACCATTTACTTCAGTCTTCTTACCTATTTCACTATCTTGATGACTAACATCATTGTTACCTATTTCGGTGTGTTGGCAGGTATTAGTAAAAGACCTAGAGGTACCAACCAGATCATATGCACTGAAAGCATCATTTTGCCTCTTGATAAATGCCTTTTCCCATTGCTCTTTAAGCTTTCCATATGAGCCTTCAAATTCATACTCAGGACCATCATCATCATCAGATGAAGCACTCGCGGAGTAGGCATTCAAATCATAATGAATGCTGGTGGAAGCTTTCCCAGAGTAAGTACGCATGCACTTTGATAATTTCACTGGAGTTCCATTTTCCTGGACAAACTGAACCTCATCCAAATTGTTGTGTTCATTGTTTTTATCACCAGCATCATCAAGATCAATGCAAATGATAGTTCCCAGTGAATATTTGTTACCCTTTCTCGAATTACGGGAACTCAAACCTTGTAGTCTCTTTGGCAAGGATTCAGGAACATCAATGATAATAACATCACCACATTCATCACTTTCAACATCAATCACATAAACATCACTCGTTCCCCCTTTATTATTGCACTTTTTTAGTGTCTTCCCTACATAACAAGCTCTATTTTGAGGTTGAGATTGAGCATCTGTTTGGCCGAAAGATATCCCTTCTCCATTCATTTGCCCCTACATTTTAGGGGAACAAAGAAACAAAGAATCCACAGAAAAAATCAGTAGAACAGATGAGATATCATAGTGTCAAGATCTATCACATAGTTGTCTACTAGACATGTTAATAATAGTTTTCTTCATACCATGTGGTTCATTGATAAAGAATACCTTCAATTCTACTGGGGAGCCAAAAAGTGAGTTTCAAAATGTAATAGAACATATTTCAGTCAGTTGACCTCTTGGTCAATGGAAGGTCAGAGTTGTAAATATAATATACTTTTACAGTTTAGGTAGCAAAGTTAGTGGGAACCACTGATTTAAAAGCCTTCGTCTAGTCTGATTAGTAGGCGCTAAGAGGTTTTCTATTGCTTAGCGCTTAAGTGCGTCTAATCCTCGTCTAATTCGGACTAATCTCGTATACCCGTGTAGCAACTAGGCCCACCCTTCACCGCATAAATTCACCTAACGTCTTCTATAACACTGATGGGAACAGTTGCAAACATATATCTCAATAATCCGT
>CM025782.1:35161203-35206590 GCA_014636745.2 Centella asiatica | reverse complement strand
CTAAACCCTAAACCCTGAACCCTAACCCCAAAACCCTAAACCCTAAAACCCTAAACCCGCATAGCTATTAAACAATAACTTTAGTTTACTAGTGTTATCAACCTATTGTTTTAGCTCAGTAGAAACAAGACCTTTTTCCTCAGGATCCTTTCAAATATAACATCCTTTTTAGAGGATTGTGACAGTTCACTGTTTTTTATTATAACCTCCGTTGCCTTTTGAGAAGCAATCAGTCTTTTGGGAAATTGTGGAGGGGGCTATTGATTGTTGTTGTGAAGTGGTTGGAGGATTCAAAAGGGTTTGGATTTCAATATCCTCAAAGAATTGCAAATAATAAAGGTTTGGAAGCCTGTCAATGAGTATAGATCGCATGACAAGAGGGAAAAATAAGGGAAACTTTACCTTTGCAGATTTATGCTTCACATCAGTAAAAATTCTTTTACTCTGCAAAACAGTTGGTACAACTTGCATTCCAGTAATATTAAGGTTAGGGATTAGATAATAAGCAATCATCATCAAAAACCTAGCATAATAAATTTTATTTTTCTTACCGGATTTCAGTTTTACCTAAAGATTTTGTAGAATTAAAAAGCCCAATGTTTAGATGTCTATCATACAACACACTAAAAGCAATTTGTTGTGTGAGTGTAATGATAGCATCATAGCCACTGCATTTTGAAGTAAACGCTTTAGTTATTATATCAAAAAACAGTGACCACTCTTGCCTTAGATGGGGTCGTGTAATAGACCCAATAGAACTAATTTCAGTAGAATAATGTAAGTTTTTAAGCATAGAAAAAAAATTTCATCAGAGGCAAGAGAGTCAAAGTTTTCATATATTGGCAAGTGTAAAGCATTATTAACAACAGTATGATCTATAGTATAAACAGAGTTAGCATACCTGAAACTTACCGCAGGAGAGTCAGTGTTCTCATCCTGGACAGTAGCTGTTGACCACACAGCCGTGATAACTTCAGCGGCTTGGACGGGAGCTTCATAAATGGCGTAAGATAGAGTGGAGTTTTGAAGAAAATCCACGAAGGGGTGGTACTGGGCTTCAAAATCATGCTTGTTAGCCACCCCTATTTTAGCGGCCATTTGAAGAGATCTGTGAACTTTGAAGAACCCTTGAAATAAGGTTAAATCGCAGAGTATTTGCAGAGAGAAAATAATTTCAAAGCTTGAGAGATTATGATTGCAAATGTGTTTGATTTTACTTTTATCAAAGTATTAGAAACGTTTGCAATTCAAAGGATAGTGAACCGTTTTCGATCGTGGGTACAAGTAACTACCAGATTACCCTCAATCGGAGATTGCTCTAATATCTGATATGTTCACTTATAAAAGACTAGACACGATTAGTCTCCGAGAGTGTTATTTTTGATGTAGTCAGAGACTAATCAAAAACACTATCGGGGACTAAGATAGTCTCCGATAGTTCAATTTTTAAGTAAGTCAGAGACTAATTAAAAACACTATCGGAGACTAGTTAGTCTTCGATAGTTCAATTTTTAATTCAGTCATGAACTAATTAAAAACACTATCAGGGACTACTTCATCTCTGATAGTTCAATTTTTAATTGAGTCAGAGACTAATCAAAAATGACGTCGGGGACTAAGATAGTCTCCGATACTACAATTTTTTAATTAAGTCAGGGACTAATTAAAAACAATATCGGGGACTAAGTTGTCTCTTACTCCAAAGCTTTCCAGAGTATTTCCAACAATCAAGTTAATGATTATTGGCTTCAAAAATTCTGTTTAAATTAAAAAACATTAAAAAAAACTTCAAATTTTTTCAAAATTAAAATTCTAGCTTCTAATAATCTATTTAATTAAAAACAGCTGCAATCTAAAAAATAAATTCTAGCTTCTCACAACTAAACAACTTGTTTTCTCAGATTTTAATCAATTTTTAGAGACATAATTCAACATTCCTAACTCATAGACTAATCTAGTAAATGTAGATTCATCTAAAGGTTTTGTGAATATGTCTGCAAGTTGTTTATCAGTTGTAACCCAGTGTAATTCGATATTACCTTCACTTATATGTTCTCTTATGAAGTGATATCTAATATCTATGTGTTTTGTTCTTGAATGTTGCACTGGATTTTCTGTTATTGCTATGGCACTAGTATTATCACAATATATAGGAATTTTGGATAATGACATACCACAGTTTAGGAGTTGATTCTTGATCCATAAGATTTGAGCACAACAACTCCCAGCTGCAATGTATTCAGCTTCTACTGTTGAAGTAGAAACTGAATTTTGTTTCTTGCTAAACTAAGAAACAAGTTTGCCTCCAAGAAGTTGGCAGCTTCCACTTGTGCTTTTCCTATCACGCTTGCAACCTGCATAGTTAGCATCTGTATAACCAATTAGTTTAAAATCAGATTCTTTGGGATACCATAAACCAAGGTTTGGGGTACCCTTTAGATATCTGAGTATTCTTTTTACAGCAATCAAATGTGACTCTCTAGGATCTGCTTGAAATCTAGCACATAAACATGTAGCAAACATTATATCAGGTATACTTGCAGTTAAATATAAAAGAGAGCCTATCATGCCTCTATAGCTAGTAATATCAATTTTCTTTCCTTTTAAATCTTTATCTAGCTTAGTGGCAGTAGGCATGGGTGTTATTGCAGATGCACAATCAACCAAGTCATATTTTCTCAACAAGTCTTTGATGTACTTGGACTGACTGATAAATATTCTATCAGTTGATTGTTTTATTTGCAAACCTAAGAAAAATGTTAATTCTCCCATCATACTCATTTCATATCTAGACTGCATGAGTTTTGAAAATCTTTCACAAAGTTTCTCATTTGTAGACCCAAATATAATATCATTGTTAGAGATAAATGATGATGATGATGATTATGTAATAAATTGTGCAACTGTAAATACTTGAGGTATTTTATAAACCTTAAGTTCAGCACAAGTTTTACATCCACTGATGATAAGTTTATTCATCAGTGGATAGTTAATAACTTCACAAGACAAGTCAGAAAACAGGAACATTCAAAGGACTTGACAAAGTGAAGGAGAATGTCTGATGCTACTTGTAAGCAAACGAAGTATTCCGCACATCAGAAATTCTAAGTCAAAGTTACGTTGATTAAGTCCCATCAGGGGGAACCCATCAGGGGAACCCATCAGGGGGAACCCATCAGGGGAACCCATCAGGGGGAACCCATCAGGGGAACCCATCAGGGGGAACCCATCAGGGGGAACCCATCAGGGGAACCCATCAGGGGAACCCATCAGGGGAACCTGTTAGGGTATGACGAGGGCAGACCAATCCGTCAGTGAAACACTTCGGGACATATCAGTGTCAGGCAAACCCATCAGGGTAACCTGTCAGGGAGAATGACCAACATAACATCAGTGTATGCCGTCAGCTATAACCATCAGGGTCAAGAAGCACTAAGTATAACTCAAGTGAAGGACGAAGCCCTGATCCAGTCAATAACCATCAGGGGATCCACAAGCACTGATCAAAATCCGTCAGGGCTAGCAGTCAGTGGATCGTTGTGACAGCATACACCCGTCATCAGTTCTTACACAGAAATCAACATAATGTGTTACAGAAGCAAGAAATATTAACTGGAAAGATATTTCTTGAAGTTTGTTAATGGTCCAATGAGAACTCTCACGCATTAAATGCACACAGATCAGGGGAAGAAAAGCAGCAATAATGTGAGAAACCGGAAATTTATTTAAATGTAATCCTATTAAATTCGTTTTAAAATGGAATTCTTGTTGCGTTCAACGATCGATAAATTTTATGTTTAGATTTACGTGCTTTTCACGCAAATCGACACGCGCACGTTTACTAACGAAAATTATAACGAGCATGACCTTTTAAAAATTTTAAAGCGTTAATCGTTATAATAATCATATGTGTGCATTTTTTCGCCTCGTCGGTGCAGGAAAACTTGTCGGCTTATCCGTTAAACCATTGCATAACCATTAAATTTAATTAGTGGCTAAACAAATCAAATTTAACACTAATTAAATTTAAATTTTCAGCTTATCCCTAAATGGCAAAAACAAGGAAATTTTTTTTACCTATCTAAGTAAATTTTTCTTAAAACTAATCCAATGGCCAAAATTAAATTAAATGTCATATAAATATACCATTATAGAAACCCTAGCCTCCACTTCTGATATTTTCTCTCCAGCAAACATTTCTCAAAATTCGGATTTTTTTCATTTAAGAAATCATTGAAGTTTTGGATTTTGTTCATTAAAGCTTTAAGGAGGTACCCCACTGCTCTCTTATTTTTGCATTCATTGTCATTTATGTTTATTCCAATGTGTAAATTATTTTTTTCAGTATCATTTTCATGTATCACACGTGTGCATAGCATTTGTAAATTGGGAGTTATTAATTTTCAAAGTTTATTCAAAAGAAAAATGAAAATTCAAGAACTTGAACAAGAACCGAAGAACCCTAAATTTTTTCGAACAGATTTTCCGGCTAGATTTGTAGGTGGTTGTTCGAATTGATTTCATATTTTTGTTTCTGCACTTGTAAGGATCTTTTTGACTCAAACAAATCGAAAAATGGTTGAGTATTTCGGACCTTCATATTCATCCGAAATATCTATAAAATCCGAAAGTTTCAAATCCATTTTTCTTGAGTTATAGTTGATGAAAATTGAAACCGATTGCATGTATGAGTTCCTTGAGATCTCTAGATTCATTTCCATGTATAGATCGATCTAAATGGACTCAAAATGGCCATGAACGGCCACACGCGTAAGCTCGCCGGCGATAATGGCGAAGCTTGCTCCGACGGCCTTCAACGGCTGTTTTCCTCGTTTTTCCGGTGACGGTAAGGTCGCTAAGGCCATAATAACCTATGTAGAACATCACCGGCTTGCTCTTCCCTCCGATCCGTGAGTTTTTGATGCGTGAATCGAAGGAACCGAGCTTCGGGTGCTCGCCGGCGGCAATGGGCTTTGCCGGATTCTGCAGATTTTCGCCGGATTCTGCAGATTTGCATGAACTCGGGTCCGGTCCGAGTTGACTCGGAAGTGAGTTGACTCTGTCCGATTTTGATCCTAGTTGACCCGATTTTGACCCAGTTTTGATCCAATTTTTTTTTAGCCACCTATTTCGGACTTTTGGACCAATTATTTTTCAGCCCACTTGATTAATTTTTCAGTCCGCTTCATCTTATTTTTGGCCCAATCCGTACCCAAATTTAAATTGTTAATAGACGGCTTTTAAATAATTATTTTGACACATAAATAAATTTTCTACGTGGTTGAAATTTTTATGATTAGAAGCTAGATTAAATTATGATATTAGAGTCTCTTAATTCCATAATTAAGTGACGAGTCATGAATTTATAAGTGATTATTATTTAATTAAAGTAATTAAATAATAATTAACGAATAAATTTTTAAATGATTATTAAATGGTTAATAAATCTTTTAATCCAAAAGTAATTGAGAAATAAATTACTCAATTGATGAAATGATTATTATTTAGTCAAAGATATTAAATAATAATTTAAGAATGAATGTTTAATGAATGATAAAAGATTCATAATTCTTTTATGATTAAGAGTTAATTATGAAGTAATTATTGTTCAATTAAACAATAATTGAGGGATAAACGATGATGATTAATAAATGATTAATTTAAATTGTCGAGAGCATACGAGCGACATTTTACCAGTCTAACAATATCTCGGACTACGATTCGGATTTCAAATAAATCCCAAGTTAAGGAAGGATGACTTAATTAGTCAAACACGGACGTGAGAATTTCACGAACACGTCGCATATGCATCTTCATGTGTATATAAGTTAAGATTCTCATGTTAAGTCAATATATGATTTTACAGAGGTATTTCAGCAGGAAAGTGTTATGATTTAAGGATAGCTAAGGACTGAGGCAAGTATATACTCACTCTACTTTCTTTCAATTATTTTCATTCTTATGCTTGATTCTTGTTGATGCAAGTATATCTACAATCTAAAATTTATTCAAGCTGATGCAAGTGTATACTCATTCTTATGCTTGATTCTTGTTGATGCAAGTATATACTCACTCTGCTTCTTTCAATTAATACGTATGATCATTCTTTCGACATACGTAATGTATTCAAGATATTATTTTGTCAATATTCATGATTTAATTTCTTCAAAGTTAAGTAACGTACGATCCCTTGATCCGATGTACGCGAAAAATGTTGTATTTGAATCAAATGATCTTTGGGCGGTCGTTAGCTATTTAATTCCGCTAACACGCCAAAGAAAATCCTATACGGATGTAGAAAACTTATTTCTTCACCCCATACTTGTAAAGTATATCCGTTTGGGTAACTAAAGGCGAGTGGGATGCATTTGCCTGGCACCCCGGGCCTAAGATTGATAGGGAACGGGAACCGAGGCATCGGTAACCGGACCCTCGCAGACAAAAGGTTTCTGCAATTGACTACGTATGTCATCATGATGAAGTCAGACGGTGGTCAGGCTAGCCAGCTGATATACTGTTTGATACAAAGTTCCTAAGGGCACGTGCGCCAAACGGACATGGTTATAAGGCGCATGTGATAATATTCTTTATTCTTTTAAGTAAAGGGTCAAATCCCTCGTTATCACTCGGGGACCCTTCGTTTTCTTTCAAGATATTAAGAGGTCACGACATTGTTTCCGTCAAACCTCATAAACACTTACACCCATTCACTTATCCATCTTTCATAACTTACCCAATTCTTGATTATATACTTGCGAGCGTAAATCGCTCATGTTGTTATTACCAAATGATTTACAGGTTTTGGCGAGAAGACCGAGTCGTCTTTTAAAGGCAAGGAAAGAATGGCTTGACGAATGCTCCCGATCGTCCTTTTGCGGACGACTTCCAGGAAAGGGAGAAGCGTGAGGATGTTATAGAAATGTTTAGGTTGTAAGGCCTGTGTGGGCCCCTCATAGACTTCCGCTATTAGACAATTGTTTTGGGTTATTGTAATAGAGATTACTAATTAATTCTCTAATATAATGTTATGCATGCTTGGATGTTAATACTTTTCTTTTATCAATTTTTGACGGTGCCCGAAGTCCAGTATGGTATTTTTGGGGCCGTCACAAATAAAGTTTGTAGCAGTCTGACACATAAAGTTTAGATGTGACATACTTGCGGCTAAGTTGAGAAGAGAAGCACGTCTCAAGAACGTGATTTCAACCCACTGAGTGATATATAAGCAACGGAGCTCTCATTACACGAATAACGATTGATTGAATCCATCCAACATATCAAACAAACACTGAAGCACAAAAACACTAGAGAGAAGCTTTGCAATAAATATTGAGAGAGTTATTTCAGAGAATATTAGAAGCTAGTGAGTGTGAGAAGCTGTGAACTTTATTCACAGAATTTGTAGCTGTAAATCACATTTGTGATTATACAGATTTTCAGAAAAACCTTAAGTTATAATATAACTATTTTAACTTGAATCTGTGTGTTCATTTCATATAGTTTTTCCTGGTTGTTCAACTGTTTTCAATAAGCCTTATAAGTTTTTAAGTGCGAAAAGTTTCAGGTGTTTGTATTCAACCCCCCCTTCTACAAACACTTGTGCTAATATTGCACTAACAATCATCTACATATATTTGCACCAATATAATGTCAGAGCCTTGCTTTCTATAAAATAAAGTTTTATCTATGATACCTCTAACAAATTTGTTTTCAAGTAAAAATTGAGATAGAGTATCATACCAGGCTCTTGGTGCTTGTTTTAAGTCATAGAGTCTTTTCTCTAACCTGTACACGTGATTTGGAAACTTGGAATCTACGAAACCTGGTGGTTGTTGAACATAGACTTCCTCTTCCAATTTTCTATTTAGGAAAGCACTCTTGACATCCATTTGGTACACCTTGAAGTTTTTGTAGGGTGCATATGCCAAGAAAATTCTTATCGCTTCAAGTCTTGCAACTGGTGTAAAAGTCTCATCATAATCTATCCCTTCTTCTTGAGAATATCCTTTTGCAACCAGTCTTACTTTATTCCTTATAATTGTACTAGCTTCATCCAATTTGTTTTTGAAGACCCATTTGGCACCAATAATTGATCTATTCCTTGGTTTAGGTACCAGTCTCCAGACTTTGTTTCGAGTGAATTGGTTTAATTCCTCTTTGAGAGAAAACTGAGGTATAAACATTCATTTTGAGCTGCACTTCCAGTCTTGACTCCATCCTCTAGACTTCCAATAATCAAATTTGGTGTGTAGTCTCTCAACCATGGAATTGCACGTGGCAGATTTGACCTTGAAGTGGAGGCTTCATTTTCTAGATTGATGTTGTCCAATCTAGCTTCATGATCAGAGATTGTTCCCCCTAAACCATTGACTTCTCCATTATTAGCTCCCCCTGAGCTGTTTATCTCTACATTCCTTGGTGTCAATATAGTCTCCGATTGTGCATCAGTGACTCTAGTCTCTGGTGAACCATTAGTCTCTGATGGTCACTAAAGTCACAGTCCTTGGTACTTCATGCACAACAGTTAACTCCCCCTCAATTATGTAGGGATCATTGCTATCTTGGGGTTTTTCAGTAGTCTCCAATGGATATTCTCATGCATCCAATTCATTCTCAAAACTGAGAAGTTCATGCAATCCTTGTACAATCATTCCTGGAATCTTTTTATCATCAAATACAACTTGAATTGATTCCACAATGACTTTTGTTCTTAGATTATAAACTCTGTATGACTTGCTTGACAGAGAGAATAACCTAAGAAGATTGTCTCATCAGACTTGTTGTCAAATTTTTCTCTTGTCTCTGATGAATTTCTCAGTACAAAGCACTTACACCCAAACACATGAAAAAACTTGAGAGTTGGTTTTCTCCCAGACATTAATTCATAAGGTGTTTTGTTGTACGCTTTGTTTATCAAGGATCTATTCTGTGTAAAGCAAGCAGTGCTTATAGCTTCCTCCCAAAAATATGTGGGAAGCTTAGCCTCTTCTAACATAGTCCTTGCTACTTCAATAAGGGTCCTATTTTTCATCTCAACAACTCCATTTTGTTGAGGGGTTCTTGGAGCCGAGAATTGATGAGTTATTTCTTTTTCAGTGCAGAATTCAGTAACTTGGTAATTCTTGAATTTTGTTCCTCTATCACTCCTTATTACCCTTACTATTTTTCCTGACTCAATTTCTATCTTCTTGACATGATCAATTATCAACTAAGTAATTTCATCTTTTGTGTAGAGGTATTTTACCCAAGTGTACCTCGTGTGATCATCCACAATAACCAAAGCATATCTATTCCTTAAGATAGATATCACATTCACTTGACCAAATAAATCCATGTGTAGCAACTGTAAAGGGTCAGTGATTGATGTGGCTGGTTTGCTTTTGAATGATACACTCTTTTGTTTCCCTTTCTGGCATGAATCACACAATCCATCTTGTGTAAACTCCAATTGTGGAATGTCAGCTACCAATCCTTTCCTCACAAGCTTGTTGATGTTCTTGAAATTCAAGTGGGAAAGCTTCTTATGCCAAAGCCAACTTTCATCAGTTGAAACTTTGTAGTAGAGACATGTGATTTGATCAGAGGAAGAGATAAGGTTTGCAACATACAAATTTCCTTTTCTTTTCCCTGTCAATATCACATTATCAGATTATTTGTTACACACCAAGCATTGATTTTCTTTGAAGGTGACATTGAATCCCTTATCACATAGTTGACTCACACTCAGTAAATTGTGCTTTTAAGTCGTCAACCAGTGCTACTTCAGTGAAGATGACATCTCCATGTTCAACACTGTCATATCCCCTAGTATGGCCTTTGTTGTCATCTCCAAAAGTGACTTTTGGGCCACTTTTCTCTTCATACTGTTTTAGCAGGGACTTATCACCAGTCACGTGTCTTGAACAGCCACTGTCCAAGTACCATATTTTCTTCTTTTTGCCCTGCACAGTAAAGAGTAACTAATTAGAAATTTTTGGGACCCAGACTTTCTTGGGTCCTTTCTCACTAGTTATAGACTCAAGACTTGACTCAAATTGAGCTGATTGTCTTTTAGCATTTTTGACTTTAATTGGACAATCACTAGTCTTGTTACCTTTTTGTGAGAGACTGTCAAGCTTTGAATTTTCAATATTAATGCAAAGATGATCTAACCTTTTTACAGGTGATTTATCCTTTATTATCTTTAAAGGTGCAGTCTCAGTTAATGGAATTTTATTTTTGCTCCTACAGTGAACAGCTATGTGGTTGGGGTTCCCACATACATGACATGTCTTTCTAGGAACATCATGCATTCTAGCATAATTTGTATATTTATTAATGCCAATTTTTCCATTCCTATTTTTCTTATTTCTACTTAACTCCACTGACTTTTCAGCCATTTTATCTAGAAGTTTTTCCAATTTTTTACTTAACTATGTCTTTGTCATGTACCCAATATTTAATCTTTTATTTTTATTCTTATCAACAACATTCACTGACTTTTGATCAATTTCTGTTTTTGCAGTGATTTGTTGATCTTGAGTGTTGATGAATTTGGGTTCATAAACAGGAGAGACAAAATTAATTATTTTTATTACATTTGGCTTACTAGTCGAGGAGTTCATAGCTTCAATTAGATCATCTAAATCTGAACTCTTGTCTAGATTTTCATCATAACCTAGTTCAGATTTTTGACCTATTGTTTGACACTCTACCAAGTCTAATAACATTTTAGAGGAAGAATTTCACTGTTTAATCTTAGCTTGAGCATTTTCAAGTAATATTCCCTCTTTTTCAAAGCATCAATCATATGATGAGTTTTGTTTAAGTTAGATTTGATGATGTCAAACTGTGTCAATCTCTCTTCAAGAAACTTATTTCTTTTCAAGAAAATGTCAAGTGATTCTTTCACATTGGTATATTCGATAGTTAAAGATCTAAAACTAACATGCAAATCAGACATATCTTTTTGTATGCTTTCAATGCTAGATGTGTCAAGTAAATCAAGCACATTAAAATTCTGATTTGCATCACATACCTTTGTAGAATCACTTGACTCGTCACTTCGAGCCATCAGGGCAAAGTTGACAACTTCTTCATCAGAGTCGTTGTCAATCCAATCTTTACCCTCAGTAATCAAGGCTTTGCTCTTTGATTTAGCTTTCTTGTCAGCAAAGTCATTCCCCGTTTTCCTTGATTTTTCATCCTTAGATCTATCACTAGATCTAGGCTTCCTGCACTCACTGGAAAAGTTCCCTAACCCATCACAATTATAACATTTTATCTTCTTTAAATCGAAGGTGACTTTTTAACCTTCACGTTTACGGTTAGGCTTTCTTGACGATTTTCTTCCTTTCCTGCTGGCCTTAAATTTCTTGAACTGTTTGACCATGAATGCCATGAATTCTTCCATGTCATCATCAGAGTCCAGTTCATCTTCTTGATCAGTCGAACTAGCATTGGAAGTTTCATCATCAAGCTTCTCTTGAGACTTGTTTGCCTCAACCATCAACGCAGCTCCTTTGTCTCTGTCATGCATGTGTTGTCGTTGCTCTACTTCGAGTTTATATGTCTTTAAATTCCCGTAGAGCCTGTCTAGTGTGAGGATATCCAAGTCATGAGCCTCTCTTATCGCAGTAGTCTTTGGATCCCAACTTGGTGGGAGAGATCTCATGAACTTGGTGTTGACATCCTCGTTATCATAGGACTTTCCAAGTATTTTCAAGTCATTGAGCAAAGTGTTGAATATGTCATAAATTGATGTTATTGATTCACCAGGCTTTGCTTGAAAGAACTCATATTGTTGAGTCAACAATGATCTCTTGTTCTTTCGGACTTGGTCAGTCCCTTCACACAGGACTTTGATGGTGTCCCAGATTTGCTTAGATGTCGTGTAATTTATGATGCTTGTGAACATATTTTTATCAATTCCATTATAGAGTTTGTTCATCACCTTAGCATCCTTCAACACTTGCAACTTGTCTTCATTAGTATAATCACATTCTGGAGCAAGTTCAAAGTGTTCCGCCACAACAGATCCATCAACGGTTTTAGCAGGAATAAATTTCCTGGGTAGATAGGGACCCTTCTCAATCCTATCACTATAATCTAGATCTGTTGCTCTTAAGTGCATGTACATCTTTTGTTTCCACATCGGATATTCTTCTCATTTAAGAATAGGGATTGTAGTATCACCATCACGACTTCCCGCATACGCCATTATGCTAGAACTGCTTGCTTTATCGTTGGCCATCTCTTGGAACGTGTTAATTGAGTAAATTCAATTAAAGGCTTTGATACCAATTGTTTTCCCAGTGAGATAGCCGAAAACTTGTAGAAGGGGGGGGGGGGGGGGGGGGGGGGGGGTTTAATACAAGTTCTTTGAAATCTTTTTGATTACTTGTTCTTCAAGAAATTAATTATAACTTGCGGAAATAAAGAACAAGAACTCAAATTAATTTATAAAAAATTGTTTGTATTGATTTTAACAATTGAATACAAATTCTAATAATCACAACAATGTGATCGTCAACTTCTTTTCTATTCTGTATAGTAAAGATACAAACTATGAAATCTATACATCTTCGAATTACAATTCTGTAAAACTAATTATAGCTTCTTTTCTATTCTGAATCAATAATGATTCAGCTTCCTTATTTGAATTAAACACAATCTTTCCTTTTTGATTAGCAACAGAGTTTTGGCTTATTTATTTACCAGCTACATCTTCAATAATATCTTGATTTACGTGGAAGACAATCCTTATTCAATTCGAACTCTGCAGGGAATAAATAACGATTAGTCCATGATGCTTCATCTTTTGTCTCTGGTGACGTCATCAATTAGTCTCTGGTCTTTTAGTCCCTGATGACATCAGATTGTGTAGTCTCCGATAGAGTTATTTAGCCTCCGATGCTTTAAGGCTTAGTCTCTAATGACGTCAGCTTAGTCTCTGATGCTTTTAACCTCGTCACCGATAGCGTAAGCTTTAGTCTCCGACTCTTTTAGACTTAGTCTCTAATGACGTAAGCCTTAGTCTCCGATAGACAAAACTAGTCTCTGATAGATAAAATCCTTACAAGTTTCCCTAGTCTTCGACAAGCCTTTTTGTAAACTCCAACTGATCAAATACATATTTTGGCTTGCTGAAGCTTTGATACTCCATTCCAGTAGTTACTTACAAATAAAGAATAATTGTATCTCTTTACAAAGAATGAATGAATTACAAACAAAGAGATAACAACCGGCTACAAAACTTCAGTGTTACTAATTAACATTTTCTATACATTTGTACTCTAAGTAATCTAAAGACAATCATCATCAAATGTTGTAAAACCTAACAATTTTGTTCTCAAAGTTATTTACCAATCAATTCAATGATTATTAGCTACTGATCTTCTACCCATTAAGAGTAGCTTCAACCAAGAATTTAAGTTCTATTTCTAAAATTTTGCCCATCAAGAACAGTTGTGGCCTAGAAATTAAATTCTAGCTTCTTAAATTTTAAGTACTTGCTTTTCAAAAGTTTACTCAGTTTTTAGAGGCATAATTCAACATACCTAATTCATAGACTAACCTAGTGAATGTAGGTTCATCTAAAGATTTTGTGAATATGTCAGCAAGTTGCTTATCAGTTGTAACCCAATACAATTCAATGGTACCTTCACTAACATGATCTCTAATGAAGTGATACCTAATGTCAATATGTTTTGTTCTTGAATGTTGTACTGGGGTTTTAGATATTGCTATTATGACGGCCCCAAAAAACTCATACCGAATTTTGGACACCATTAATAATTGATAAAGAAAAGTAACATCATCCAAGTATGCATAACATTAAATAAGAGAAATAATAGTAATCTCTTACATTATCCAAAAATAATATTCTAACAACAAAAGTCTATGAGGAACTCACACAGGCCTTATAGTCTAAACATCTCAATAATAGTCTCACACTTCACTTTTCCTCTAAATGTCATCCAAAGGAGGGCGGTCAAAAAGCGTTCATCATGCCAATTTCACCTTACCTTTATCAAACGACTCGGCCTTCTCACCATATCCTGTAAAACATTTAATAATAGTAAAGTGAGCGATTTACGCTCGCCAAGTATATAATCATGTATTGGGTGAGCCTTGAAAGAAAGATAATTTATTATACTTAAATGTTTATGAGGTCGAGCGAAAACAATGCCAACACATCTTGATAATTTGGAGAAATATAGTTTCTAGGGTTCCTGAGTGATTGTGAGAAATTTGACCCTTTACTTAAAAGAATATAAAATGATTTCACATACGCCTTGTAACCATGTCCGTTTAGCGCATGCGCCCTTAGGAACTCCATATCAAACAGTATATCAACTATCCAACCTGACCACCATCTGATTTCATCATGATAACATACGTAGTCAATATAGAAATCTTTTTAGGTTCGGTTACCGATGTCTCGGTTTTCTTCCCCTATAAATCCTAGGCCCAGAATGTCAGGCATATGCATCCCACTAGCGTTTAGTTACCCATACGAATATACTTTACAAGTATGGGATGAAGAATAAATTTTCCACATCTGTATAGGATTTACTTTGGCGTGTTAGCGAATTTGAATAGCTAACAACCGCCCAAAAAATACTTGATTCTAATACAACATTTTTCACGTACATCGGATCAAGAGATCGTAAGTTACTTAACTTTGAAGAAATTAAAACATGAATATTGACATAATAATATCTTGGGTACATTACGTTATATTAAAAGAATGATTATACGTACAAATTGAAAGAAGGTAGAGTAAGTATATACTTGGTTTGGGTGCTTAGTGAATCTTAGATTTAACAACTTGTGTAGAGAACACCTCTGTGCAACATGTACATTCAATAACATGAGTAATCTCAACTAAATTACATATGAGGATGCACATACAAAGTGTTTGTATAATTCTCATGTCTGTGATTGACTAATTGAGTCGTCATTCATTGAATTGGGATTCGGTTGGAACCGAATCGGAGTCCAAGAGATTTTTGGACTGATAAGACGTTGTTCATAGACTCCCGTTAATTTAATTTAATTTATTTGTTGGGGCCTTAGATTAATTAATTAACCTTAATTAATTAAGTTTAGTTTAAATAGTTTATTAATCATTTATCATTCATTAAAACTTTATTCCTTAATTATTATTAAATTGTTTTAATTAAACAATAATCATTTTTTAATTAAATCTTAACATAAAAGATTTATAGATCTTTTATCATTTATTAAATATTTATTCTTAAATTATTGTTAAATTTATTTAATTAAATAATAATTATTTCTCAATCAAGTAATTTATTTCTTAATTACTTTTGTCTTAAATGATTTATTGATCATTTAATATTCATTTAGAATTTATTCATTAATTATTAAATAATTGTTTTAATTAAATAATAATTGTCCTCGATTTATTAATTAAATAATAATTACTCCTCAATTATTCTTAACTTAAATGTTTTATTAATCATTTATTATAATTTAGAATTTTTTCATTAATTATTATTTAATTCCTTCAATTAAATAATAATCCGGCGGTGTTGAGATTACTGAAAACGTTTTAAAAGCTTGGGATGCTCCGAAAGAACAAGGGAAAGATTTTGAACTGGTATTAACTAACCATGGGAGCATAAGTCCTTCTTATGCGAAGTCTTACTATGAGGTAGATTTGGAAAAATCCCTTGTCACTTAACAGCCCATGATGGTAGAAAGTTGGCCCGTGTTTTCCGAGGTGGAAGGTGGGACGGGGAGAAGGTTTCTTTAGATGCCGGTTATCTGATCATTTTTGAGCCGATCAGATCTCGAGTACAGAATTACTTTGCCTATGACATCATGCGAATATATGGAATGGTGGCATATCCACTTAGCGTGGAAAGGGCTCTGGAAATAGAGAGGAGCAAACAAGTTGCAGAAATGGTGTTGGGGAGGTTTTCATCAAACTCATATCCGTTGCTCAGAGGGCATTCTGGTTCCATCGTGGTATTCATGTTTTTCTTTATGAACTCTAACAATATAACAAGTTTTCTCTTTGCAAAATAAATTAGGAGTCTCTGAAAATTCATCTGCTTTTAACTTTTTTTCGTCCCTCTTGTAGGAGTACATTACTGCTTCGGAGTTGTTATCAAAGGGTATGCGTGTGCTTCTGTTATTTGGAGCTCGTTCTTGTTATAGATCAGGATCCTTTTTGTCTGAGTCAAAGGGAGTCTATGAGGCAAAGAAGGCGACAAATGATCAGTTTGAAGTAATTTACATTTCATTGGACTATGATGACTTCCCACCTTCCGATGTCGTATGCCTCAAGGAAATGCCATGGTTGTCCTACCGCATTGCCCCCTCGTTAGCATCTGTGTTGTTTAAAAACATATTCAAATTCAGTTTTTCTGAGATGCTCCCTGCAATTGCTGCCTTCGGTCCAGATAGCCATCTTGAAGCAAAAGCATCTAACTTGGCTTTTAAAAGAGACTGGAGCTCTAGTTATCCATTTATTCGAAAAGCTGATTTTGATGAGATTCAAAGGGAGTTAATTAAGCTGTACAAGTGGGACTTGGACAGCGCATTCCCAAAAACTTGTCGCTCAACAGGCTTCATTCCTAGCTGGTGGTTTTAGTTAACTTTATATCTGTTTTATGTTGGCAATATTTACTGCGGTATCAAGTTAGATGGACTATGTGTTCAGCTCTGCTGCCTTTTAGTTCTTTTTTCGGATTTATCCATTTAGTGCAAAAATGACGAAATATTCCTTTGTGTTTATTTAGCTTCTACTAAAAACGTCATCAGGATTTTTCTTTTAACAACTCAAAGGTGCTAATTTTTTCTAGTTTCTACTGAAGCGTGCTTCATGTGTTCGATGAAGTGCCCCCCTCCCCCACCCCTTCTTTCCCCGGGGCCCAAAATGAAATTGTCTACTATTATTTGAAATAGTTATGTTGCGTAATTGTTGTATTATTTTATCATAATCTGTTTTTGGTAGTTTGTTGTTGGTGGAGGACCATGTTGGTGTGGTGGAGCTAAGGTATGTAGAGAACCCGAGTCATGGTTTTCAATAGTAGTTTAAGTGCTTTTTAAACTTATAAGCATGTATATAGCTGCCGTAGGAAATTAGATCTGCAACATATTTTTTTGATCAGCAAAAGAAAATGCAAATCTCACCCAAAATACAAGATGCAAAAGTCCAAAAGATATGGACCAAAACAAAATAAATCCAGCAACTGGCCGAACACCCCAACTAGCAAAAACTAAAACCACAAACAAACCCCAAAAAGAGACTAACCTAACAACTCTACCCAAACTAAGATGAAACATCAACATTGAAGGCAACACCAAAACAAATAAAACAAACCCAGAGAAAGCCGGGCTGAACGACAAAACAAAAAACAGATGATATCTTTTACTTTCATCACTATGTTTGGGTCATTGTTTTAGTAGAGTTAATTGTCTCGTCTTTTCTTGTCACTAGCAGTGCCGTAAGTTCAATTACTCCTGAATTTTTTGATCCAATAACTGAAACCAAATGAGGAAATAGTAGTTTCACCACATAGCTGCACATTTAAATTTTTTTAAAGTCAGTTTTGGATTTATATTTTGCATGCAGATCATATTCACACATATACACACACATACACACAGACAAAAAATAATATATATATATATATATATATATGTTCCTTCTTAAAGTTGGATTAGACTTGGTATCTGCAATTGTTATTTCAGTGTGGGCTAAGTAGATTCTTAAGCTTTAAATGTGTTCCTTAGTCTAAGCTGGCAGGCAGAAAAACAAGTTGCTTCTGTCATCTTTCGAACTGACTGTCATAGGTTAAGAATTGTAATGAAAGCAATCATGGTGAGCATCTAAGTAGTGTTTTAGGGGATATCAAGTTTTGTGCGATTTTCTTTAATGTTCGTGTACCAAGCCTATAACTGGCAACAGTACTGAAATGAATCTACCTTGGTAATTGCTTCTTTGTTTCAATGAATTTCTTATTAGTTCAAATAAAAACACAAAAACAATAAAGAAACAAAATCTTGGAATATTGACATCTAATAAGTGGTATCAGACTTGGAATAATGACATCGAGGAGGTTGGCATTTCAGACCTATTCTGAATCAATGTCAATTTAGATAGTCATCCCTAAACAGAAAGTCACAGCAGACAATATCAACAATAATCAAATGTGAAGTCCGAAATCAGAGGTCAGATTAAAATTTAATCTTCGCAATGTGTACAAATAGCGATTCAATTGCTATGATTTTGTCACCGACAAAGATAAACCTGTGTAGCACATAAATTTCCTTCTTTTGCAAAAGGTCCATGTAGCAGCTATTTAAATTTAGAAACTGTCGGGTAGATAAGAGTTCTACACAGGTTATCATTTTCTATAGAAATTTTAAATTCGATTCACTGAAATGAAAACAAATCAATATGGTTTCTATTGATTTGATAATTATGTCATCTGGCCCGCCACTCACCCCATTTGTCATAACCCTATATTCGGCAGGAATACAAAGCTCAGTCAGTTATCTGCACTCTAGTGTACTAGTACAATCTGGCAGAATGTTTTCTTTGTATGAAAACAAAAATCTCGTCTTACATAAAACTTATAAATACTATAACTGCTTCTATTGTTTCAGCTATGTATCACAGGTTACTGACGGATCTGTACCGAGAAAATACATATTTACTTCCATTATCTTGTGCTATGAAAATGAGAATCTTGAAAAAAGAGAGAGTGCAGATCCAGAAGCTTCGGCTGCTGGGCTTGGTTGAGCTTCGATTGAAGACCGGTATGCTTGCTGACACTTTTGCATCTGTGGTTGCAATAACAATTTCCAGGATTCAGTATGAAATTCTTGTATATATATGTTTCAGATATATATTCCTGCTTTTGGTATGGACGCCTTAGAACAATGTTCTCTCAAACAATATTATGTCAAGCAATCGCCAGAGTTGTGCTACTAAAACAATAACTATTGCGCAACTATAATTATTTAAAGACGCCAGTGACATATTTAATAAGGTTAAAATTAAAGCCACACATTGTTACATTGTACATTCTTTTACAGTTATTCATAGAACTCCAAACATGTTTAATGGAGAATTAAGGCACGAGAAGGACTGCACCTCTTCAGGACTAAATTGAAGGAGCATTGCAACCACAGGTAGCAGAGCTCCAACCTCACCTATCAACAGAATACAAATACACATTATTTCAATGGGATCACATTCACATTATTTCTTCCTATATGGACCTTCAACGGGAAAATACCAGGTAATTAAACTATGACCATTTTCCAAAAGTCGAAAATGTTGCATAGGTACCTGTTTCAAGAAGCTTTAAGATCACATTTTTAAGGTATGTCATATCTACTCCTTCCCTCTTCTGCATTCTTTCCATGTTACGCAGTTCTTCTTTCAACATAGCTTCCTGCACTCCCGACAAAGCAAATGCAAATGTGGTATTACAGATGTAACCGTTGGATAACTAGTCAAGTGAGCATGCAACTATAAGTGCCTGCCAATTGACCACCAAATAAGGAACAAGCTGCCAAGCCATAAGAAGATCCTTATTGCACCTATATAGCCGTGAACCACTGACTTCGGAAGCTTCCCCTACCACAACTAACCGGCATTCACCTTCATTCCCGTTGCCAAAACCAAAATGCAGATCTATTGGACTTCAAAAAGGAGGTGCATGTTCATGATGGCTGATAGTCACACTAAAGCATGTAATTATCCCTAATTTCTCCTTTCATTATTACTTTGCATTAATAATTAATTTTCTTTGTTTAATTCCGTTCTTAAATAATGATTTCTTTATTCCTTTAAACTTATACATATAGTTACAACAACAAAAAATGATATGCAAATAATTTAGTATTACATCTGTAAGCATATATACTAGCACAAACATTACCTAATAACCACCCATAAACAAAGGAAATGAATAGTGTTCCCATAAAAAATGGGAGGCCACAAATGATTAAAGAAACAGAAAAATAAAGATAAAGATAAGATTTTAAGTACAGATCAGAAAAAAAGATGAAGCACAGGCTGAGAAGACGAAGCTTCTGAAGCAGAACAGAGAACTGAGAGGGGAGGGAGATGTGACAAAGAAGCAGATGGTGCAGATAGGGAGATTCAACGACTGAAAAAAGAAATCTCTCAGCCAATGTGACATCAATGGGGCAATCTCGATAGGGTCACACGGATTTTTATGAGTGGAAAAGTTGGCTAAACTGTCCCTATGCCAATAGTGGGATAGAATTATCCTTCCAATTGTAACTCTTTGTGAAAAGATTTTTGTAAGATAAATGCAATAACTTATCCCAATGTAAATCCCGATAGTAATTTAAAAATGCTTGCTCTAAACTCCAATGAAGTACATTGAAGGGTAGATAGCTTTCCTCTATACATACAAAAAATTATAGATATGCTAACATTTATATACCTGTTGGCTGCGTAAACGGTTTTCACGTTCTAGCTCCTCAATTTCCTCCTAAAGTACACATACATTAGTAACAGCAAAATTGAAATATCTTACCAAATAAATCACTGAATAAAAGAAAGTCACCTGAAGTACAAGAATATGCCGCTGAGATTGAGCAAGCTCTTCCTCTCTTTGTGCTTGTTGTCGAGCCAGAATCTGATATTACAAGCAGCAAACTATGCAAAATTAAAATGTGGTTTCTCATGCAAAATAATCCTCTAGATGAAGCACTCAAGTACTACTTTAAGGCATATTTAACACCAAGAAAGTTATATTATAAATCAAATATATGCCACAGCTTTAGCCTTTAGTGGATTGCTGGAAGGTAGCATTCATAATTTTAGAACTGCACTATCAACCTATTAAAATGATAAAAATCCAGATCAGACAGTCTGGCTGTTTTATAAGTTTTACTTAACAAGACCAAAAAAAGGGTTCATACAGCAACGCCAACTGTGAAGCAACTGAGCATATAATAAGTTCTAAGACACAAATGCAATACACACACACACACACATGCAGACTGTCAGGAATAAGACCGTAGCCAGGTTGTTGAAGTTAGTTATGGCCAGTTTGTTTCAGCTTAATTTTAAAGATTTTAGATTATTGTAGAGTACATTTCACTACCAGAATCTAGAATCTCTAAAATTTAAGCTGCTCAAGCCAAAAATACACTGCTCAAGCCCAATAAACTCTAATTTCTCTACCTTTGAGCTTAGTCCTTTGTGTACTCAATTGCTCAGAGTTTTCTGTTGGCTAATAGCAAAGTAAAATGTAGTTCATTCAGATTCGAGTTTAGTAATTAGTAATACTGAATTCATTCCTAGATCCAGGTAACTATTCGAGCTCAATTATTCAAAGAATTAGGACACATTCCTGTGAACCTATATTTTTTTTAGTTCTGCTTTTACAATTGCTTCTGGAAATCAATTTCAATCTTGATATGCATAATCATGAGGAATAGAGAAAATACTACTAAGCTGCTTACTGAGGATCCACAGTTAAAACAGGAGAATTTTGCAAGTTATAAAGAGGCTACTAATGAAAGACTACAGAATCTAGAGAATAAGTTGGATCAATTCATGGAAACTGTGCCAATGTGCTGCAACAGAAGGACTTTGCTTGTCGTGATGGATTTACCAATCCATGTGCTGACAAGGTACAGGGAGAAACTAGCAAGGGAATATACAGAGACCCTGCATATGCAGAGAGGGAAAGAAATAAGAGGCAGGAGGAAGGAAAAGAAAAGAAAACAAATAAGGAAGAAGTAGTGGAGATCATAGATGAAGAAGAACTAAAGCTTTGACTTATTGATGCTGTAAAGAAGAAAACAAATGAGGAAGAAGTAGTAGATGCTGTGAACGGTAATTTGGATAAATTAGAAGATCTACATTTTCTGTAAAAGGAAATGTTACAAACAAATGGGACATCCAGAAAAGGAGATTGCAAATGGACCAAGACAAAGGGAGTGATATATACTCTAGAACATTCTAATATAATACTACTCCCCAATTAATAACAGAGGTTTTTTTCTAAATAACAACACAAAATAACTAACAAGTATAATATCATTGGCTTGCTCAATTGGCAGCTACTTTTCTCATCCCATCAGATCTGAATTAACATTTCCCTTCACCATCTAGTTATAATAACTTCAACACCTCCAACTGACAAAAAAAACTGTTGATATCGATAACTGAGCAATAGTTGACAACAAGGAAACTGGGCCCGGAATATGTGATATAAATAGAAGCTTTTTCTTTTCTTTTTTTCATCTTATATTGCCTCACCTAATTCGGTCTGTCTGATGATATATAATTCTTTGACTTGCTATTACATGTATTAAAATTATGTGACGTTCTTTTTTTTTCCTAAAGTTGATACTCAAAGCTCGTTTTCTATGTACTGAATGTTCACTAAATAGTCCCACAATATATCATTTGCAATTATAGCATAGAAGAGATTGACAAGAGCTTGCTTCTAACGTCTTCTGCATCCGGATATTAGCTTAATCTAGTTTAACTGGAACTTGTTCACACAACAAACTCAAATAAAGATATGAAAGCTAAATCAAGAAATATTTGGTAAAAATGAACAAAAAATTGCTCATGAAATATTCCAAACATAAACCGCTGGCATACCAAAATTTGATGTTCTGCTGCTGAGGTGCTTAAATTTGGTCCATCCGGCTTCTGTGAGACTGTAACATTGAGTACGTAAGAAAATTTTGGTACATAATGAAGGATTCTAATATCAATGGATTGTAATCCCAGGAGCGATATGCAGGGATATAGAGTATATTTAATCCTTTATAATTGTAAATTCCATGTTCATTTAAATTAGCATCGTGTTTGGGATTCCATGTATTCTCTCTCTACAATTATACCATTTACCCTTTAAAAATTTCAATCTATCCAAATTTCTACCCTCTTTAAAGCCACTTTCTGTTAAAATATCACTCTCAAATTCACATATATTTCTGTTAAATCCTGAGTTCCTGACCAAATCGACCATCCCCTGACATTTGGAACTTTTACGCTAGATACAATTTTAGGAAAGGGAAATATTAAAAAGTTCATGATTAATTTCCTTCCAAAAATTTGAATCCCAAATAAGGGTAAAGTAATGTACCTCGGGATTAATCCCTGGAATACATTGCAAACAAAAATGGGATGGATTCAATAAAGGACCATCAGTTCAATCCCACGCATAATTTCATGAAACATACATAGCCTTGGTACTACCACATACAACAGATTCAGGATTTAGGGTTGCATAATAGACAATACCTGTGTTTTGGCTATCAGTGTTATCAGCCTGAAAATTTAAACATATAATCCGGTAAAAATTTTAACACAGAGAGAGAGAGAGAGAGAGAGAGAGAGAGAGAGAGAGAGAGAGAGAAAGAGAGATACCGCTGGTCTCAATGCTAGTGATTGATGAAGATTCTTATTATCATCTAAAAGTCTAGAAAACTCTTTGTCCTTTTCTTCAATCATTTTATCAGCAAGATCACGAAATGAATCATGTTCTTCCTACTAGGAATGAAGTTAATTAACACAATAATACCCAGAACATAAATACATCTATTGAAGTAAACCTTTATATTACCTTCAATTTTCTGTACTGTAACTTCAGATTCTCAATTTCTTTATGTAGATCTTCACCAGAAGACACCACATTTTGAGCCTTTAATGCTTCATATCTCACTGTAAGGGTATGATCATCAGAATATAATCATTATGTTTAGAAGCTTCAGTTCAAATACTTGCTACTCAAATCAAATAAATGGAAAGGAACATTGTGGAACATAATCAGTTTTTGGAAGTACATCGCCAAGCTTCTTCCAAATTTTGTAGGTTTCTTTCCCAGACATCCTTCTCAGATGCATGGCGTGAAAGTGCAGAATTGAGCTTCTTTTCCATGTCCCTGATCTGCTGCTCTGCATTATCAAGAGCTGCGTTTCTGAAATAACATGGAACTTAAATGTATTAGAAAATGCTTGATCTCATCGAAGCTCATAAAGATGAGATGAACAGAATCAGAAAGAAGGTATTTTCTGTAAAGTGACATTGACACACAACAGACCCTCCTAAACTGTGCCGTTTAGTATATGCATTATGCAACAGGAATAGAACATGCAAATCTCTGAAGCATTACTAATTTCTTTTTTCCATTAAATGGGTGAACTATCTTTAGGGGTTCAAAGAACCAACTAATACAATACAAATATGCTCGAGGAAATTGAAGAAAAAGACAGAAAAATTACAGCAACAAACACTTTTAATCAGATCCTTACTATTATTTCTTGGAATACATCTATAGCAAATATATTACCTGGTTGAAAGTTCCTTATCATGATTATGCAAAGCCTCCTTCAGATCTTGGAGTGCATTATCCCGTTCAGCAGTTACAAATATGATTTCTTTCTCAGCCTCCTAATGGATAAATGAATTTAGTAAGTATGAGAAGAATATAATTTACAAAGATACGAGTTATCCTTCACAACGAACAGTAAATTTGCCGATAAGTACTTTAAGTGCCTCTTCCTGATATTTGAGCTCTTCGTTGTTTCGTGCTGCAGCCAGATCTGCTTCTTTTCTTTGAAGAAGTGCATTTGCACGCACCTTGTACGAAGCAAATTCACTATCCAACCGTTTGATCTGCAATTCGAAATTGATAGGATATCATATATTGATAGGACAGGCTGGAATACAAATATTTAAAGAAAGATCAATCACATGAAAGAGCAGCATGGTGAAGTGGTGTGATCTCACAATTAGGTTGTACATGGTTAATAAGCAACACCATGGGGTTTCCCACAAATAGGGAGTGCGTGTACTCAATGGGGATTGCACTTGAGAACGGCTGCACTAACCCAAGAGAGATTCCTTTAGCAAAGCCTAGGGCTAGAAAGTCAGGCCATGCCGTTTGTGGTAATGAATTGGTGACTATTGAAACTGCTACGCAAAAATGGAATCAACAGATCACACAAGGGTCTGAAATTTTATATAACAGAAACCTGTGAATTTCTTGCTACAGAAAATGGTCAGCTTACTTGGTTTCAGTGACCTAGTAGTAGTAGTCAAGGACATATATAAAGGGCACTAGGGAATGGATCAAATGCAGTCCATGGGGACAGATGAAAGGAAGGGCAACCTAATACCTGCTTATTCACCTCAGGAACAAGTTAGTGATATGATAGTAAATGAGCACTAATTCACTGGTAGAATCGTTGCTTAGGTTAGTGGCAGAATAAGAAATTCTTAGCCGTGGTCCAAGTTGTTTGCAATTTCATTTTTGATAATAAGTATTGAATAGTAAATCAACACTGATACTAAATAGAATTTTTTATTTTTTTTAAAAAAGTCCCAATGAATTACTGAATCAGTAAGAATGAAACACAGTCAACTAATAAGGCTAGTCAGTTTGAATTTCTTTTACATCAGAATATAGCTAGAGAGGAGCAACCAAAAAATTTTAAACATATTCTTCACAAGGAACAACAACAGCCCGCACATATTTATGTTAATTCATAGTTCAGCATAAAACTGATCAACTTGTTTTATGCTATACGTATATAACTACAGACTTTATCCCACCGTATAGAATCCCACTTATATATATTACGAGTACACCACACACCACGCAACATCACCTAGTTAATAACACAATGCTCAAGTTCTATCAAATCAAAAAATTTGTTTTTCCATTAAAATTGTGGCCACAAACTTTGACTATTTAACATATCATATAATGTCCCCTGATATTAGTAAGGTAAATTATTAACCTTAAATTACACCAATTAATCCAAAATAGTATCAATATACATTAAACTTATATCTTTTTATCTCGTTTGTCGCCTACCCGTTTCTTTCCCTTTTATTTTTTGTTCAATTTTTCTATTCGTTTCTGTATATATATAGTAAAACCTACAAATATAATCCTAATTGGAATCATCTTCTTAATTATACTCTACTTTTTTTATTCAACTTATTATTAAAAAAAGATTACGTTTATTACAAGATCATCCCTTATTGAAGATTATCAAACAATAGTGAATAATCCATAGGATTCTGAACATGCTCAGGTCTTTGCGACAATCCTCAACACTTAAATCAATGCGACTTTGAGGTTGGGAGTAGCAAACCAAGGAGCAGCATATATAATAAAACACATATGTATCATGACTACTAAAGTAACAAATAGTTTAATGCCACTATTCAAATAATTCAACCATACAAATTTGAAACAAACCATGTTCAAAGCATCAAGGTTTTGATTCAAATCAAATCCAACATATTGGATTCTGCGAATTTATTTGAACAGATAAGTAAAGATTAAAACCAGGAGGTTCAGTTATGGTAGACTCTACTTATAATGTAGATCATCATTGTCCACTGCAAAACAACATGATATCCTCATGTTCCATCATTTCATGCAATTGACAATTTAACAAGAATTTGATATGATGTATCCCTTAATGAATCTCAATCACTAAATTGTCAACCAAAAGAGAATACGAGCATTTAGTATTGACAAAATCCAACCTTAGTACAAGCCATCCAATATAAAGTATCTAGTTCAAACAAAATAGAACTTAGTACAAGATGTACACAAACAAAAGAGAGGAAATGACAAAGGAACACAAATATCTGTAACCCCAAAAATCAACAACAATAAGGGGAAATAAGTTGTGAGTCGCGTCATCTACAAATCGAAACAGAAGAGGGAAACGAGAGAGAAAAACCAGATCTACAATGGATAATATGGGTATATAGGCTACAAGTCCTTGAGACCCAACTCATCCGGCATTGATAAGATGGGGTTTAAATGCTTTCAGCACAAGTTAAAGGCAAGTGTGTGTTTCCTACCAAATGGATTAGGTAATTAGTTTTTATTTTTATTACGAATATTCAATTTTGATTTAATAGAAGCAGAGCAAAAGATGGGTTTGGGAGTATCCAATTCGGCTTATTAATCATTATTATGCATCTTAATATTCCTCACTTTACCCTCATATCATTTTTGCTTTGTCAAATTCTAGTATTATATTATTTTCTACAAGTTAGTGAATTCCTTCCTCAATAGTAAAATCAAGACCTTTGTTTCAATTTCATGCACAAGAGAGAAGGTAATACACTCCATATATCTCATATATTTTGCAAGATTACAGGAGTCATCTCTGTCACCATCTCTATCTTCATCATCAACTATCTATCACTATAAATCAATTTTTTACTCAGCCTCCTACGCCCTCTAATTGAACCAAAAGGACCAAGAAAATAGATTGGGAAAAGATAAAATGAAAGACAAAAGAATACTGCTGGTATATGCATGGCAGCAACATGGCAATGACACAAGGTATATTTCTGACAAGGGAATGACATCGCATGTGGAGGCAACGTTTAAGGAGGTGATATCGCAAGGGTAACCGTCAACGATGATGGCAGTCTGATTGGAGAGACAAAATAACCATAGTTGAAGCAAGAATGAGATGATGAAGGAAGAGGTGGGTATAGATAGACGTACTGTATATTCAATGAATCTGTGTAGATAACTTTCATAGACAGTTGTTTACCTACCTAACTCCCATATACATGTGTATATGTATGTAGATGTGTACATGTATATGTATACATGGTACATCTACATGTATATGTGTATGTATATCTGTATGTGTGCATATGTATATGTGCCTACTGGAAGCTACACCACGGTCTGCACCTTGCACCTCACACCTCACACCTCACATGCAGCTCCTCTAATAAATAACATAAATCTAATTACCTAGATATGCATCTCATAAATACAAGTATCACGGCCCTCCATTAAGCTTATAAAATATTTAGTATTAACAGATCAACACATATGACAGATATTTTCAATAAATGTGGACATAAAAAACCAACAGGAATTGAGGGTAAGAAGAGAAGCTATTCAGCATCATCAGACGCTAGAGTTGGTGATCTCTAGGATACTTAATACCTCCTCATTTGCCCTACGTAAGTCAGCATCTCTCGTATTTAGTAACTGAGTTTGCACAGACAGTTCCAATTCCAGTTGACCTGTTATCAGAAGGAAAAAGCATCAGATCCTCACTTCCCCACTAGAAAATCTAGACATACATTCAGCACAGGATATAATACTTCGCAGTTTAGCTGCCTCAGTTTCAGTGCATATGCAGTTACTCTCAGCAATGTCCAGCTTCCGCTTGAGTGATTGAAAGGTAGCCTCCCAAGTCTCCTCTTCTTTCTCCTGAATATATGAAACAACTAGTGAATAAAACTCAAGATAGTATCATGATACTTTAGCTCCTTGAACTGAGGAATCAAAAGTTTATTCAACTATTGTCATGTAAACCATCACACCCACTTGCCAACTGAACGGGCACATGAATTGACTAAATATAGCAACATAAGAATGTTTGACTTCATCACATGTGGAACAGGCACCAGCTCTGATAGATATTAGCTAGAATGCAGGGTCAATTGCTAAGTTTGACAAACATATGAAAGTAACATGAAATTACGGAATATGATGAGCATAGAAGGTTTGACTCTGGACCACACATATAAAAAACATACATGCTACATCAGATCAGAACACGTATAGTTACCTGTACATATAATGAAAATCTAAAACTGTAAAAAAGTGACTTTCTAGAACACATAAAGTTTCTGATTTATTAATGATCAAGGAAAGGAGATTGATTGATGCTAGCAAGTAGACATCATCCATAAAAGTTCAGCGAAGGCTAGAAATTATACAAGGCAGATGTTTGATGCGAGAGAATTCCTCTTTCGGATATGAAACAAATACAGAATGATGAAAAACAAAAATAAAATAACTAAGTTTTGAATATCTCGTATTCCTATCTACGAATATTGATGATAAAATAATTAATTATAGTACTATTACTAGCAGGAACATCTAGAAGAAGAGTATGATGATTGTGGAGTTCTACTAAGGCAAGAAGTAGATTTTACACGGAGATATATCTAGGGTTTTTACTTGCTCATTAAGTTGTAGCACAGCCATTAAAAAGGTTGTAATCCTTCATTTTTTATTTTTTCAGAAAAATCTATATAAAGTGTGAATTTCTGTCTGTGTGAGAACCTTTTGGGCAAGTTTATCCCCTTTCCCTCCCTTCACCTCTTTATCCTACATCAAGAATGCACAAAAAGGTTTGGGTTTTCTTATTTTATTTTGGCAAACATGTTCAGAATGCCAACCTCAAAAAACATAATAAGAGTAATCTGGCATTGAGTACCAAACCAAACAAAAAATTGTACAAGGATACAGAGAAATTGACACAAAGTTCAAAGAAAATATAGAAAATATTTCATGTAGAAAGAATAATGAATATAAAAATGCCTGCATTACGATCTTAAGCTCACTTTGTGAATGCTTTGTCACATGTAAAAAATGTTTAAGCTTTGTAAATGATATGGAACATAATAGAGATATAGATAAATACAATCCTAAGTTCCAGCTCTCTTGCTCTCTCTTTCTCTCTCTCTCTCTATATGTGTGTATGTGTGAATATATATACAAATTGTTGACAATTACAATTCTAACTATCACACAAGCTGTATGACTAAGAAAAGCTATAGTTTACCTAGAAAGGTAGGTTAACAATGAAAAAATATGGAAACTCTGCCAAATAACGTTTTTTATATGAAGCAATAAAGAACATGGCTGTAAACAAGTTGGTAGAATTATTTCAACTCATACATGCTCTTCTCTCAGTTTGGTAAGTTCTCCTTTTACACTTTCTGTAGCGGCTTTAAGTCGTGCTGCTTCACCACTTGAAGCAGCATCCATATCTGCGATCTTTGAGTCTCTATCTGCAAGCAATTTCTGCAAGAAGCAAATATACGTTCGCTAACATTACTTTAATAAACTCGAAATTCAAGCAGCACTCAAATTTTATGTGGACATAATATACTAATTACACAAAAGTCTACAGAATGACACCATGAAGGCAAACCCATCAGGGAAATTGCATAAAAGGAAATAAGAGGGCCCAAAAGAAGGTCATGGCATTACTCAGGAGTCCATGATACTAATGCAACTCCACTAATTCCAGAAGCAATAACAAAATGAACCTTATGACAACCATACCTGCAGAGAAGAGATGGTTTGGGTCGCTTTATCTCTATCTGAAATCATATCAGCAATTTGGGCTTCAAGACTATCTATTTGCTGGATAAGCAGAAGACAGGAAAGTAAACAATTGATTTTGAAAAGTGTGGTGGCTGGTAATAACACACAGGAAAATCTTAAGTTTAAGTTTAAGCAGCCTAATCATATGTAAAGTGGTTGGTTGATTTCACCTTTTGGTGTTTAGAAGAGAGTTCAGCTATTAAAGCTTGCCTTTTATCATCTGCTGCTTGAAGTAGCCCTTTCATGTCTTCCAAACTCTGTTGATGTCCAATATTCTATATCAGTTCTCCAAATGAGAAGCATTAGTAATAGCTAGTCCAAGTATGAGGTTATACGAGAAGCCATGTCACAATTTCTGAGATAAAAGCAATAAATTGGAAGAGAACCAGGCTTGAAAATATAATAAAATAATCAGTGTGCAAGGTTATATTTCCGTCCTATTTCACAATTGGAAGCAATAGTGATAAGTAGTCCAAGTATTATGATTATCACCGATTAACGGTAGTCATATCACAATTTCTCTGGTATAAGAACTCAATAAGGATATTGGTGCCGACAGATTTCTAGACACATGAGCCGGATGTTGTTTTATGCTACTCCAGTTCAGATATGTTCTACTCAACTATGGATCGTAATACTCAGCAACGTGTTACTTTTACATGTGTTATTGAAGTGTTATAATTGTGCTACTGTTAAAGACATGTAGGCACTAGGAACCAAAAGCTGGCTTGGCAATGAACAAAGATATTGGGTAAGAACCTGGCCCAAATATACAATAAAATAATGACTGGATGGATGTTTTAAGTCCTTGACTGTGGAAAAGAAAAGTCACAGGTGAGTTCCAAACTAAGGAACTAGCTAAAAGAGCACCAACGAGAAAGTGGCATAAACTGGCCAAATTAGCCACTGAAGGAAGCATACAAAATGTGACTTGCATTTGGGATATAAGTTAGAGAAAGAGAATATCATCGCCATTCAGCGAAGAATATATTGAAACCAAAGGTTACCTATACATCAATATAGTTTTGGAAGGTCAGAAACTGTGCAAAGTGATTAAAAGCTTTTCAAAGGCTAAAGAGCACTCTGAGTTTGGATTGCCATACGGACAAAATTAGTAGGAATCGACTGTAAAGTTAATTTGCTAAATTTTGGAATGTGAAGCAAGATTTTTGCCCCTCGCGTACCAAATTACTGATTAAAGGGAGAGAAAACCAGCATGTGACTCAGATGCCCAGCCAAGAGGCAGCCGCCTAACACCATTCGGAGTTAAGAATGAGTTTGTAGCAGAAGAAAATGAAGTGTAGTGATGATGTAGCAATTTTGGAGGCTAAAATGCTTTTTAATACAGAAAGACACACATATCTAATGTAAAATAATAATAACTTAATAATTAAGCAAGAATAAAAATGAAAAAATAACTAAATCAAGCATGGAATGATGATAGTAGCGAATAGCGACCTTGGCATCAGTATGTGTTGGCTAGGTGGAATAAAAAGAAAGGAGTAGCACCTATATGGCCACTTCCCAACACACCATGGAACTTGGAGAAAAATTGTGAAGCTAGCAACTTTGGTAAAATAAAAAATGAGAATTTGGTGAGTGGAGTGATGAAGCAGCAACCTTGACATCACTATGTCATGGAAAAAGGAAGAAAAACAAAGGAGTAGCACCCATATGACCACTAAACGAGTCATTGGAACTTGGAGAAAAAATTGAGAAGTTAGATAATTTGGCGAAGGGAATTGATTTTATTAATGGAAAGCCATGGAAACTTCCCTCCCAACTCTCTGATTGCCATGCAATTGCTTTGATTTCTGTTTGTGCTTGTTCTATGATTTGAGTCGAGCCCAGAGCTGAGCAGATTATTGGTTTAATTTGTTTTTGGGGTGATAAATGGCGGTGCGATTGCATGAAGACAGGTTGCTGACTGATTTGTTATGCTAATGTCTAGTGGATGAAGGCAGCAGCTAGGGTTAGGGAAATAGAGGAAATGGCTAGTGTTAGAGCCTGTTCTGATGTAACTAAACAGAGATAAGCCTGTTGGGTAGAGTCAGATTATGGGCAGCTGATTATGTGCTGTTGTGTTTTGTGATGTTGAACGCAGTAATGGTGGTGGAGGGAGTATGGGAGTCTATGTTCTGATCCTGAGATGATAGGGCCAGGGTCTTGAGGGGCAAGAAACAATTCAAATAGTTCAAACTCAATCAATTCTATAATATACAATGAATTTGATATATATCTCAATGAATAAAATCTCTTTTTATCATCCATATTTATAATACTTCTAAACAACTTTTTAAATTAAATAAAACCCAAATATGATCATTTTAAGCTAGTTAACCTATTGTTACATTTAGTTCAAAGGAATTGGGGGTGGAACGGAATGACGCATCCTTACAGGCTAAACAGAGTATGTTTGGTTACTTACTGAAATGCAGTCAATCATTCCTATACTGAATAAAAATGATCCCTATGGATGACTTTCTACTTGATGGGGACCTACAGAACGGGCCATTCAAGGCAAATAGAAAGAACTCAACCATTACACTCTCTAGATATAACGAATACAAAGATGGGGGACTGCTAAATAGACCATGTGGAATAGAAAGAACTTGACAGTTATACCATCTAGACAATTACAATAAAAATATTAATAAGAATAATAGTAAGAAGAATAAAAAAGGGAAAGCGCATACTGTATCCATCTTGTTTTTCTCCCCTTTAATTTGGCCAGTTTTCCTTTGACAAAACTGAATTGAACGGTTTGACATTGTATTTGATTCCGCTGTGCATTCCTAATTCTGACCAAACATGGAGCTGGAATGTTAAAAATAATTTCTTTTCCCTTCTATAACACATTCCCACATCCATTTTATTCCTATCGTATTTCATCCTTCAAACATACAGGCATAAAAGATAATGACCCAAAAAAAAAGCTAAGAAAAGGAAGTAAAATATAGAATCTTCTTATAATTGGTCTTCTCATATTTGAACCCTTAAAACAATTTATGGAATTCCGAAGCCTCAAATCAATCCATGTTTCATGGGCTTCTCCTACATCACCAACATTCCATGTTTCCTAGAGCAAGAAACACACAGGGATGGCCAAAGCTAGTTTCCAATTCCTTATCATAAATATAGAACAAGCTTTTGATATGGGGGGCTCAACATTATTAAGAGACAGGAAGGTACACAAAGACTTGCCCTAAATTACATACCCAAATTTCTTCACAACCATGAGGAAATGGGTGAACTTTAAGGAGAGGGAAATATTTGTCCTAGTTCACAATGTGACTATTTCAGTATTAAAATTATATATGTAGCATTGTCACAATTTTTGAGGGAGTTGGAAATTAGTTAGAAGGACACTTATGTCTTTTGTTGAATTTCTTGTAGCCTATAAACGTAAAAGAATCAGTGATGAAAATAATTCAAGTACAAATCGAATCATCTGATTTTCTTCCTCGCAAATGTCACTTCCTGCCCACTCCCATGTCTTATCCGATATAAATTTCTTTCAATTTCAACTCTCATCCAAACCTTATTTCTCCTATCTGTTATGTAATTTTTCTCTTCTGATCCCAGTGCCATTGGGGATCAGGCTTGGTTCATGGCCATTGTACATCTACATGTATAATTATAATCTGCAGATGAGTCAAAGACTCTTTAATATATACTACACGACAAGCGCATGAAATCCATGATCTACACGAACACTTACTCTGTTCTGGTTATCATAGCACGTATATCTCAACTGCAAAATTTTCTTATTATCACCATTATTGAATTTTAGAATGCTTGTTCATGAAAAATTTTAAGAAGAATAATCTAACTGTTAGGAACCTTTATTACTAGAAGTAATACAACAACATTCTTACATTTGTTTCACTTTTATATTTGTGAAGAAGTTGTCTGTGAAAATTTAGTAACATAATTTTAACACTTTTTGTTTGATTCCCTTTTCTTATTGCTCCAGATATAAGTAACTGCTCTCTCCATTTATTCAAAGTAAGGGATCAAATTAAGCTTTCAAAACTGTTAATTTGATATGGTTGTTTCAAACTGTACGAAGGTTAAAGTACCTGCTCCTTTTCCAGAATTGAATGTTGTAATGTTTCAAGAGCATTCTCCTTCGGTTCCAAAGAACGGCGCAATTCCTCAATGTTGTCCCGAAATCTAAATATCAAGAAATTGGAACCATTAACTCCAAAATAAGTATAAAACGTTAACCAAGAATAAGCTCAGCGGAAAGGAACAAGATCATCCTTAGGAACTCTTTCTTATAGCCCCAATGAGGTTTCTTTTCCTGATGTCATAAGAGGCCAAGACTAGAAAAATCTCTATGTAAACAATGTGATACATGGCGAGTAAAACATTAAAAACATAATAAGGAGATATATACCCGGGTAAGACTCTCATACAAATGCATTAAAAACATAAGGGAGATATAGACCTGGATAAGACTTTCATACAAATAGACACGAGGGTGTTGAGAGAAAGCAAGACAACACCAGGTTTTATTTTCAAGAGGTTGGTACGAGTTATGCTTTATGCAGTGATAATAGTTAGGTATCATATATGCAAATTTGATAAAACAGCTCCTTCGTGCAGTCCACCACTTAGGCTTCAACGATTTTCATGCAGTAATGCAGTTGGTTGTAACTTAGCAGGATCAAGTTTTCATATACACGCTGAAAAGAAATAATTAATATGTTTAGCGCAACAATATCCCTAGCTAGATGTTATTTAGAGACTGTACTTATTGTTTGCACTTCTTAGTTGTTGCCTTTCTACATCCATTGCTTTCAGTGCTTCATTAGCCTGTTGGCGTGTGCGCTCCAGCTCCTGTTGTAAGGCAGATTGATGTGAAATTGCTCGTTCAGCCTTTTCATTGACATCACGAAACTGGGCCTCAAGATCTTCTTTTTCCTGGAAAGACAATCTCCAAACACCAACTCAACTTAATATACATAGACACGTGCGCACATGCACACACATGCATTTCATTTAAATTAGTAAGATCATTTGAGGTCTTGTAATATAACCAAAAGACACTGGAAGGAATCATTATATAGTTTAAATCACATCGACAGTAGTACCAAAGATAGAGTCAGATTTTCTTTTACCTTCTTTTGTTTCTGAGTCCAAGAATAAAAGAAACCAAAAATTAATTAACAAAAAAAATGATGATTTTTGCACATTAACTTGTTTATTGGCAGAAGCTTTAAATGTCAAAAATGGCCTATTTTGTCAAACTTGTTGGACTTTCTTTGCCTCACATAGGTGAAACTGCCAAGCATAAGTGTGATGTCCATGTTGGCAAGCATGACTAACTATTAAAAGTAGATAAGGATCTCACATTTCAATCACATCAGCATGCATGATTAACCTCATCCATGAAGCCGTTAACTTAAAAAAAAAATACTACGTCGCAGGTAAGCTATATGATTCCCATATTCCCTACACCGCCATCAACCCGCCATCAACTATCCAGACGAGGATATTATCCATATATGATCTACTTTTATAAAAATCTTAGTTGTTAGTTATTTTATTGTGTAAAAATGATACTACATTAACTTGCAACAGCAACTTCTTTACAATTACAGTTCCCACAATTCGTTCCAAATGTCATCTAAACTAATATATTATTTTACGTAAGCTGTTCATGTACTAAGTTGACTAGGAGTGAGTTTGTAGTTGCATTACTGCATACACTTGTACTTAAGCAATTACAATTAAATTGATTATAATACAAATAATTAATTAAAGCTACTAAATTAAAATAATTACAGTAACTATATCACCCATGCTGTGCACGACTATTAAAGCTAATTCACCCTAAAACAACAAAGATGTTTTTCCTTAAATCAAGTACAACATTCATCCTTCCCCTTCACTCCTCTATCAACTAGAGCATGAGCATGTGTAATTGTAGATAACGTTTAATTGAGTTCAATATAAATTACCGTCAATTCGTCAAATATCAATGTAGATGTCAAGTTATATATTGCAAACGGAAGCATAGAGATAAAACCAAAACCTAGATGACATACAATGTCAAACATACAGCTTATCATCAGAGGACAATTTATACGTTAAAGAACCCAAAAATTGAGTTACCTTCTGAACCTCTTGAATTCGCTGCTTAGCTCGTTTGTGAAGCCTACTAAACTTTGAATCAAGATCAGAGTACTTCTCATCTCGTTCTTTTAACTGTTCATCCATCTTTAGTTGAGCTACAAAAATAAACAAGGAAAATCATTAGATCAGAAAAAGTATTACTAAGGTTGCAGAACAGATAAGGAACCTGAGGTTGATAAATTTCTAAGAGAAGAATGTACAACCTTCAGCAAGTTTAGCAGAAAGCTCTTGCGACTTTGCATCTGCCTCCGAATAAACTGCTCGAAGATGCTTTAGAGCATCCTCTGCAGCACCTCGTGTCTGTTTTTCTTCAAGCAGTTCTCTATTTAACGAATCTAGCTTCACTTGGAGCACCTTCGCATCATCTTTGTATGCCCCATCATCAGGATGAGTCTCTCTAATTTGATGGTACGGACCACCAGAATTCGACGGCTGTAAAGTTTTCAAGTCCTCAAAGTGAGACTTGAAATATTCGATCTGGAATGTGAGTTCTACAACCATTTCTACCAGTTGATCATGCGGGTCAACAGCATTATTATCGGAAGAAATGCCATTCTCCGTGGGGGCAAGATCAACACCATTTTCTGGATTCATGGAAACAGAATCTTTGTCAGCAGCATGTATAGCATCTCCAATATGATTTTCATTCTCATTGCGTAGGTACACGTCGCCAACAAATTCTTTCTCATTTGAATCTTGTAGACGAGTTTCAAGCTGCACCGCATTGTCGTCGTCATCTTGGTCCGTCAACATTGCTCCAGGAGCTATAATAAGTTAAGCTAAATAGGTGGTGGTCTGCCTGCTTATTATGTGAATAGACCACCTTGCTTCAGAAATTGATTCCCAATTAAGTAGGATGGGAAGGGATTTTTTATTACAGGAGAGGAAGAAAGATATGACAATTAGATGGATTTTAGATGAAAGAAAGTTGCAGGGACGATGAGATCCGGCGATGGCGACAATTTATCAGAAAATAATACTCGCTCGATCATTACATACCTACTACGGAACGGAGAGAAGCGACCGACTCTTCGCGGCTATTCGGCGGTTCGGGTTTTCATCTCTCCGCCGACTGCCTTCTACATCTCCGGCTATCTTCTCTTCTCTATCTATTACCAAATCACAAGTCCCCAGTAATCAGATCTTTTCTTCCTTTGAGGAATCACTAATCAGATCTGACTCGTGTCTTCTCTGCCCAATTGTGCTATGTATGCATTTCTAAAATACAAAAGTATATATATAATCCTCCAATCATATGTATTAAATTGAAATTGTATAAATAATTTTGAAAAATACAACTATATTAACTAGCCGTCCGTGTCAACACGGACTTTTGGGCTTGAGAGTTTTTTTTGTGTGGAGATATATTTTTTATTTATGTGATATGTTAATGTTTTTCTTATTCTTTTTATAGAATAAACGCAATATTTATAGTATTTAGTATTTGTAGATGCTATCATAATATTATTGTGACGATTTCAAAAATTTTGTACTGAATTTCGAGTACCGTTAATAATTAACAAAAAAATGTAATAACAACCAAACATTCATATCATTAATTTAGAGAAATAATTGAAAATTTTTATTACATTTAACTCAAAATTAATATTCTAACAACATAAGTTTTTGTGGGGCCCACACAGGCCTTATAATCTAAACATTTCAATAATTGCATCATACTTCACTTTCTCCCTGAATGTCATTCATAAGAGGACGTCATTCCTTCTTTGCCTTTATTAGACGGTTCGGGAGTTCGTAAAATTCTCAAGTTTGTGTTTGACTAAATGAGTCGTCCTTCGTTGAATTGGGATTTAGTTGAATCCGAATCGAAGTCCGAGAGATTTGTGAACTTGATAACATTGTCACTCATAGGCTCTCGATAATTTAATTTTAATCATTGGAGGCCTTAGATTAATTAATTAATTAATTTTATTTGTTTAAATAATTTTATTAATCATTTAACATTTATTAAAATTTGCTCCTTAATTATTGTTTAATTATTTTAATTAAACAATAATAATTTCTTAATTAAATCTTAATCATAAAAGATGCATAGATCTTTTATCAATTATTAAACATTTGTTCTTAAATTTTTATTTAATTTCTTTAATTAAATAATAATTATTGATCAATTGAGTAATTTATTTCTTAATTACTTTTGAATTAAATGATTTACTGATTATTTAGTAATCATGTAGAATTTATTCATTAATTAATATTTAATTGTTTTATTTAAAAAAATAATAATCGACCTTGATTCCTCAATTTAATTAATCAAGAATTATTTCTTGATTAATCTTAGCTTAAATGATTTATTTAATCATTTAATAAAATTTTAGAGTTTATTCTTTAATTATTATTTAATTATTTTAATTAAATAATAATCATTTATGAATTAATAAATCGTCACTTAATTGTGGTAATTAAGTGACTCTAACATCATAAATAAATTTTATTTTTAAATCATAAAATTTTTAATTATGTAAAAAGTTTAATTAATAAAATTTTATTTTATTGTGATAAATATTTCTAGAAGAGTCAACCTTTCACACTATAATTATAATATCTTTGTTATCTTTCACTATATTCACACTATAATGGACACAGTATCATAGTTTTCACACTCAACATGTGACGACCCCAAAAATTTCTTACCGAACTTTGAGCATCGTCAATAATTAACAAAAGAAAAATAACATCATCCAAGCATGTATAATAATAAATAAGAGAAAATAATAGTAATCTGTATTACATTTAACCCAAAATTAATATTCTAACAACCGAAATCTATGTGGGACCCACACAGGCCTTATAATCTAAATATTTCAATAATCTCCTCACACTTCACTCTCCCCCCGAATGTCATCCATAAGAGGGCAACCAAGAAATGTTCATCATGTCATTCTCGTCTTGCCTTTATTAGACGACTCGGCCTTCTTACCATATGCTGTAAAACATTTGATAATAGCACCATGAGCGATGCACGCTTACAAGTATATAATCAAATATTGGGTGAGTTTTGAAAGATTGATAATTTATTGGGCTTAAGTGTTTATGAGGTTGGACGGAAACAATGTCAATAACTCTTAATAACTTGGAGAAGAATAGATTTTAGCGTCCCCGAGTGACAGCGAGGGATTTGACTCCTTTACTTAAAAAAATAAAGAATAATTTCACATCTGCCTTATAACTATGTCTATTTGGCGCACGTGCACTTAGGAATTTCGTATCAAATAGTATATCAGCTGGCTAGCCTGACCACTGTCTGACTTCATCATAATGACATACGTAGTCAATGCAAAAATCTTTTATCTGCGAGGGTTCGGTTACCGATACCTCGATTTTCGTCCCTATAGATCATAGGCTCGGGATTTCAGGCAATTGCATCCCACTAGCCTTTGGTTACCCACACGAATATACTTTACAATATATGCGGTGAAAAATAAGTCTTTCTACACCTGTATAGGATTGACTTTGACGTGTTAGCTAATTTGAATAGCTAGCAGTCACCCAAAAATACTTGATTATAGTACAATATTTTTCACGTACATCGGATCAAAGAATTATACGTTACTTAACTTTGAAGAAATTAGATCATGAATATTGACATAATAATATTATGTATATCGAAATAATGATCATATTAATTGAAAGAAAAATAGAATGAGTATATACTTGCCTTGAGTCCTTAGCAAAATTTAGAATTAATAACTTGCATAGGACATAATTCTGTAAAAATATGTACATGTAATCACATGAGAATCTCAACTTAATTACACATGAGGATGCACGTGTGAAGTGTTCGTGAAATTTCTCAAGTCTGTAATTGACTAATTAAGTCGTCATTCGTTGAATTGGGTTTCAGTTAGAACCGAATCGGAGTCAGAGAGATTTCTGGACTTGATAATACGTCGTTCGTAGACTCTCAATAATTTAAATTCAATTGTTTGAGGCTTTAGATTAATTAATTAATATCAATTAATCAATTTTATTTGTTTAAATGATTTTATTAATCATTTAACATTTATTAAAATTTGTTCTTTAATTATTATTTAATTATTTTAATTAAATAATAATCAATTCTTAATTAGATCTTAATCATAAAAGATTTATAGATCTTTTCTGTGGCAGCCCCAAAAATCCCATACTGGATTTCGGGCTCCGTCAATAATTGACAAAAAGAACAATAATAATATCCAAGCATACATATCATTTAATTAAGAGAATTAATTATAAATCTCTATTACAATATCCAAAATGAATAAATGTCTAATAGCAGAAGTCGATGAGGGGCCCAAACAGGCCTTACATTCTGAACATTTCTATAATATCCTCACGCTTCACCCTTCCTCTAAAAACCATCCATAAGAGAGCGATTAGGAACGCTCGTCATGCCATCCTTTCTTTGCCCTTGGTGGACGGCTCCGCTTTCTCGCCATAACCTGTAAAACATTATATAATAGTACCATGAGCGTTTTACGCTCGCAAGTATATAAATTTGTACTAGGTAAGCTTTGAAAGAGGGATAATTTAGTGAGCATAAGTGTTTATGAGGTTTGATGGAAACAAGGTCAACACCTCTTAATATCTTGAAAAATATGGATTCTAGGGTCCTCGAGTGATAACGAGGGATTCGACCCTTTACTTAAAAGAATAAAAAATACATTCACATGCGCCTTATAACCATGTCCGTTTGGCGCACGTGCTCTTAGGAACTCGTATCAAACAGTTTATCAGTTGGCCAGCCTGACCACCATCTGACTTCATCATAACGACATACGTAGTCAATGCAGAAACCTTTTGTCTGCGAGGGTCCGGTTATCGATGACTCGGTTCCCGTTCCGTATAAATCTTAGGCTCGAGATACCAGACAGATGCATCCCACTAGCCTTTAGTTACCCACACAGATATATTTTACAAGTATGGGGTGGAAAAATAAGCTTTCTATATCCGTATAAGATTTTCTTTGACGTGTTAGCGGAATTTAAATAACTAATCACCGCCCAAAGAGCATCTGATTCAAATACAACATTTTTTACGTACATCGGATCAAGGGATCGTACGTTACTTAACTTTGAAAAAATTAAATCATGAATATTGACATGCAAAAATCTTGAATACATTACGTATATCAAAAAAATGATCATACGTATTAATTGAAATAAAGCAGAATGAGTATATACTTGCCTCAAGTCCTTAGTGATAATTTAACGCTTGCGTAGAAATGATTCTGTAAAACATTTACATGAAATAACGTGAGGAATCTCGACTTAAATACACATGCGGATGCACATGCCAAGTGTTTGTAAAAGTCTCAAGTCCGTGATTGACTACTAGAGTCGCCATTCGTTGAATTGGGATTCGGTTGAAACCAAATCGGAGTTCGAGAGATTTGTGAACTTGATAAAACGTCGATCATAGGCTCTCTTGATAATTTAAATTTAATTATTAGAGGCCATAGATTAATTAATATTAATCAATCAATCTTTGACTTAAAAGATTTTTATTAATCATTTAACATTTATTAAAATTAGTTCCTTAATTATTGTTTAATTGTTTTAATTAAACAATAATCATTTCTTAATCAAAATCTTAATCATAAAAGAATTGGAGATCTTTTATAAATTATTAAATATTTGTTCTTAAATTATTATTTAATTGCTTTAATTAAATAATAATTATCGATCATTGAAGTAATTTATTTCTTAATCACTTTTAAATTAAATGATTTATTGATCATTTAATAATCATGTAAAAGTTATTCATTACTTATTATTTAATTGTTTTTAATTAAATAATAATTGGTCTTGATTCCTTAATTTAACTAATCGAGAATCATTCCTCAATTATTCTTAGTTAAATGATTTATTTAATCATTTAATAAATTTTTAGAGTTTATTTCTTAATTATTATTTAATTGTTTTAATTAAATAATAATTATTTATGAATTAATGACTCGTCACTTAATTGTGGTAATTAAGAGACTCTAACATCATAAATTATTCTCATATTTAAATCATAAAATTTTAATCATGTAAAGGTTTATTTACATGTCAAAATAATTATTCATAATTCATTTATTAAGTATTTAAAATGTAAAGGTAATTTATTTTATTTTATTTTTAAATTGAATTAGGTCGGATTCGAGTCAACAGTGGGTCGGACGAGTCAAATCGGGTCAGGTCAACAATGGGTTAAGGTTTGGTCAGACGGGTCAAACCGGGTTAGCCCGAACCGACCCGACTACATCATATCATTACAGTTAGGGTTTCAACAGTCGCGGCTGCCGCCGGACGGCAAGATGCAGTCCCTAACCCAACGCGATACACACACACGCACACACAAAACGGTGGTGAGGACATCCCCGTGGCGTTCCTTATAGGAGAATACCCCCTAGCTCGAACGTCGTCGCCGAAAAATAAGGAATGAGGGGTTGTTGGTCGCCGGCAGTTCCGCCAGGGGGAGAGAAGCTGAATGATAGATCAAAGATCTTGAATTTAGGTACATTTGTAATTTTATTATTCTTTATTCTTTTTCTAAGTAAATTTTGATAGTTGAGTTTTGACATCATCATCAACCTTGAAATTATGCTTATCATTCTGATATTCATAATTAGGGGGAGATTGTTAGGTTTTATGAACATTTGATGATGATTGTCTTTAGAATACTTAGGAATACAAATGTACAGAAAAGTGTTGGTTTGTGACACTTTAGTTTTGTAGCTAGCAGTAGTATCTCTTGTTTGTAAATTAGTCATTATAATAAAGAGATAGGTTCATTTCTTTTGTATGTACTGCTGGAATACTTGTTGAGTTTGTTCAACAAGTTGTTTAAATTAATTAGTCCTTCGGAGATTGATTTTGGCTTGTCGGAGATTAAGGGAAAAGTCTATCAGAGAATAAAGTTTTGTTCATCAGAGATTGGACTTTGCCCATCGGAGATTGAAGAATCCTTCATCGGAGATTAAAATATTTTGTTCATCAGAGATTGAAGGATTGGTCATCGGAGATTAAAGCTTACGTCATCGGGGATTGTAACTAAAGAGTCAGAGATTAATGCTGACGTCATCAGAGATTAAAACAATACCTCGGAGATTAAAAGCTGACATCACCAGAGACTAAAGCCAAAGCATCGGAGATTACTCGAAGTGATCAAGGACTAATTAAAGAAGCTATCGGAGATTAGTCGAAGACTTAATCACTGATGGAGTTAGAGTTCAAATCAAAGAAGGAAAGTCTTCCATGCACACGTAGACTTTATTGAAGACGTAGCTGATAAGGAAACTTGTTAGAAATCTTTCAATTGGAAAGATTGTATTTGATTTGAATTAGGAAGCTAGGTTTTTGATAACTTAGTTTTAGAAGCTGTAATTATAAATTACAGAAAAGGAATACGAAGCTGTGGATGTGTATAGAGAGAGAGAATTGAAAGTGTTGTATTTTATATACACAGAATAGAAGCTGACGATCAAAGCTTGTTTTGATTGTTAGAAAACTTGTAATCAATTGTTAAATCAATAAAAGCAATTGTTTATAAAGTTTTGATCTTGTTCTTTATATTCCGCAGAAGAGTTTAATTTCTAAAAGAACAAGAAATCAAAAAAGTTGTGAGAACTTGTATTCAACCCCCCTTCTACAAGTTCTAGGTCATCTCACTGGGAAAACAATTGGTATCAGAACCTTTAATTGAAAATACTCAGTTAACAAGATTCTGAGATGGCCAACAACGACGAAGCAAGCAGCTCTAACATGATTGCGTATAATGGAGGACGTGATGGTGGAACCAGGATCCCTATTCTGAAGAGGGATGAATATCCAATGTGGAAACAAAAGATGTATATGCACTTGAGAGCAACAGATCCAGATTACATAGATAGGATTGAGAAGGGTCCTTATCTACCCAGGAAATTTATTCCTGCAAAAACCGTAGAAGGATCTATTGGGAAACACCCCTTAAATCTCATGTCATCGCCAGAAAATGAAGAAGCAAGGGATACGTGGTTGCTAGAGCTCTTCATCGGCGGTGTCTCTATTAAAACTGGCGTGAAGATTCAGTTAAGCTAGAAACCTCCTGAAACCCTACTATTCTTGTTAGAATAAGAACGAAATCGAAGGAAGAAACATCTAGAAACAATTTCATGCAACCAATTTCACATTTTATCAACCGAATCACAAGAAATTTAAAGGTTTCCGATTGGTTCTTTTGAGAGTTTTGGTCAAACAGGAACAAGCATCATGCTTAAACCACCTGATATAATGTTTTCAACATGTCTATGTGCTAGATTTCAAGCTGACCCTAGAGAGTCACATTTGATTGCTGTAAAAAGAATACTCAGATATTTAAAGGGTACCCCAAATCTTGGATTACGGTATCCCAAAGAATCTTATTTTAAACTAATTGGTTATTCAGATGCTGATTATGCAGGGTGTAAGCTTGACAGGAAAAGCACAAGTGGAAGCTGCCAACTTCTTGGAGGCAGACTTGTTTCTTGGTTCAGCAAGAAACAAAATTCAGTTTTTACTTCAACAGCAGAAGCTGAATACATTGCAGCTGGGAATTGCTGTGCACAGATCTTGTGGATCAAAAATCAACTCCTAGACTATGGTATGACACTATCCAAAATCCCAATTTATTGTGATAACACTAGTGCCATAGCCATAACTGAAAATCCAGTGCAACATTCAAGAACTAAACATATAGATATAAGATATCACTTCATTAGGGAACATGTTAGTGAAGGGAATATTGAATTGCACTGGGTTGCAACTGATAAACAACTTGCAGATATTTTTACAAAACCTTTGGATGAATCTACATTTAACAGACTAGTTTCTGAACTAGGAATGTTAAATTATGGTTCTAAAAAATTAAGTTTTAAACTTTCAAGTTGTTTAACAGTTGCAAGAAGCTGTTTTAAATTTGATAAAACAGAAAAATGTAGCTAATAATCATCAATATGGTTGTTGGAAAATGGTTATTTGATCTCTGATCAGTAAAATGGTTAGTCTCTGACTAATCAAAATTACAACATCGGAGATTGACCCTAATCCCCGATGAGTACATTTACATCATCGGAGATTACATTAGTCCC
>CM025782.1:35143382-35161193 GCA_014636745.2 Centella asiatica | reverse complement strand
GAGATTACATTAATCCCCGATGAGTACATTTACATCATCGGAGATTATATTAGTCCCCGATGAGTTATTTCATAAGAGATTACACTAATCCCCGATGAGTACATTTACATCATCGGAGATTACATTAATCCCTGATGAGTTACTTCATCGGAGATTACCTTAGTCCCCGATGAGTAATTACTTCATCGGAGACTAATCGGGTCAATCTCTTATCACACGGGTCAATCAGAGATTAGGGCAATCTCTGAAAAAGGGTAAATTGGTAGTTACCCATGATCCTTGAATAGCAAACGTCTCTTATACTTTAATAAAAGTAATTTCAAAAACGTTTGTAATCACAAGTATCAAACTCTGCAATTTGATTTCTCTTTCAAATATTCTACAATTTAATCTCTCTTTGAGCTTTCTTCACAAGTTTACAGATCTCTTCAATGGCGGCAAAAACAGTGTGCTTCAAGTTTGGTGAGTTCTATTTTATCAAAACTAACCATGCAGGGGTGGCTGATAAATATGATTTCGAAGCAAAATACTACCCCTTTGTGGATTTCCTCAAGAACTCTCCACTACAATCGCCATTTATGAAGCTCTCATCCAAGCTGCAGAAGTAATATTAACCATGTGGAGCACTGCAACAATCACTGATGAAAGTGATGACTCTCCACAGGTAAGTTTCAGGTATGAAAACACTGTTGGGTTTTCGTATCATCATACGCAGCGGAAAAATACGGTTTAAAATAAAACAAAAACGAAACCCAAACCCGAGGATCTATGCGAAACAGTTTAATACAGATAGTTCAAGATTTTACCAATTAATTGTGCGAATCTGAAGCTTTGGTGAAGGTGTTGATCGTCTCCAAATCTTGAACGCTATCCAACTGAATAGCGTCTCTACGGTATCCACACGAACACCCGCGAATCGTCTTACGATCCGAACAAGAAGAATTACAGTACTAGCTGTATGATCTGTATCTCTCTTCTCTCTCTATATCTTTGAACTCTAGTCTTTCTTTTGTGAGCAACTAGGATTCTTAGAATACGTAAAACGTTAGATAGTTAGAGAATAGCTGATATATCATATATATAGCCTTTCATAGAGTAATTCCAAAACCTAATCTAATTAGGAGACTTAAAATCCGAATTTTATATTTATTAGATATATATATATTTAATCAAGTCTCACTTAATTAATATATATGCACAAATAAATATATATTCGTATTTCCTTCTAAAGGACTCTACTTCATACAGATTACATATATAAATATATATATATATATATGTATATAATTTAAAGCCATGATTTAATAAATCAATCTTATTGATATATTAAAATCATAGACATTTAAATTATCTCTCCTTGACGAATGTTCTTTGTGTGTGACCCTGTAGGTTATTATTACGTTGGCAATAATTTTAAATCATATTATAAAATTATAAACAGTGAGCGGCATCTAGTAATACATCACTGTTACCCAAGTAATAATAAAGTCATAGATTCGACGTTACCTTTTGTGACCAATGTTTCAATGTAATTTAATCCTTTTAACCATGATATCTAAGATTAAATTCAAGGCATGGATGTGTCATCCTCTTCATAATTTAATCTCAGTTTTCTTGATCAATGAGTAAACTATATGAAACAAATCTCTATTTGAGCATGGCCATGCATTTCATAGTTTCACTCAATCAAGAGGCCTATAGATATCACCCCTAATTTATAGGAGGGTTAAATTCCATCTACATCATTCCCATTTCTCACATAACTCATTATGCATCCAACAATCACCTTTATCGTCCACCCGGTTAAAGGTGACTTTTGATAATGTCAAAACGCATAACTCCTTATGTAGAAATGTCATGACTTCAGGTCGAAGGACCATTACATCATTGTCACTATGAGAATTACTTATGACACATAGCATAACGCTCCATGTAGAATTCTCATGGTGGGTCTGTCCAGTACTATGTTCTCTAACATGTACCTATGAATCAACTTAATATATCTCGTATATATTTATGACCAATGAGATATAGCCATCAGTTAATCCACATACTAGTCTCAATGTATTATTGTTGTCCCACTGACAATGATACTCGACTAGGGACATTTAAGAATAATGATACTTTACATATTTATATGGTCTCATATTCAAGTCACATACTTGAATCCATATAATTAGTATCATTCTTCTAAGGACATTTATTATGTTAACATTTATATTACGCAGTAAATAAAACATAATAAAAGTAATTATCATTTAACCAAAAAAACATAACATAAACATTGTGTCACAATCATTACATAATTGGCCACTAGGGCATACACTCTAACAAACACAGACTATACTATTACTCATACCACGGTTAATAATGCACTTCACTTACCCATAAGGGAAAACTATGACCCCCTTGCCTCTGATGAAGAACTTATAGGTATGTTTAAAGACTTAAACTATAATACTGAGATAAGTTCTGTTGGGACCATCACACGTCCCCATCTTAGACCAGAGTGGTCATTGTTCTTTGACATTATAACCAAATCCTTTACTTCAAAATGCAGTGGATATGATGTCATCACCACTATTTCTCAACAAATTGCATATAGTATGTTGTATGATAGGCATATTAATTTAGGACTTTTGATTTTGCACAATCTGATTGAAAAACTTAAAACTGGCAACAAAACTAAAATTTATTATGCTAGGTTTTTAATGATGATTGCAAATCATTTAATACCTAACCTTAATATTGCTAGTATGCAAGTTGTGCCTACAGTTTTGCAGACTAAAAGAGTGGTTAGGGATTTGAAGAAGTATGAGGCAAAGGTAAATGTACCTCTATTCTATCCTACTGTCATGAGAAACTTTCTCATTGACACTCTTCTAACCACATATTCTTTGGAATTCTTTGGGGATACCACACAAACACCAACTAATCCCCACACAACTTCTCAATCACAATCCAAAGCCCCTCCACAGTCTCCCAACAGACTGTGGTTGCATATACCAGAACAGCCAAAAAGCTCCCAATAAAGAGAAAAATAACAGAGGGTGCCAGTGAGGCTGAGGGAGAACAAGATGCTGAGGTGGCACCTCAGAGTAAGAAGAGAACCCTTGTAACCCTAAGACAAAAGGAATCCATGGCTTCCCAAAAGACCATGGAGGATATAAGGAAAAGCAGCAATCTGGCAATGTCCTCCCAAAAGGATGTTGTCATTGAAGATAGTCCTCAACCAGGGACACCTGTTACAGAGTCTGCACAAGAAACGACTGAGAGAAATCAAATACAAGAAAAGAGTGACACAAGGAGTGCACACACAGAGTCTCCAATTGATGTTCCTCAATTTTTGTCATCTGAGGAACAGCCAACACTCCCTACTGTACATTCTTCTCCTTTTTCTCCCATTCTTGATTCTTTTGATACACAAATAATTGATTCTCTTGATTTTTCCAAAGAGGAGCCAATAATCGAGACTAGCTCTCACATATCTTCCATGGATAGATCCCTAGCCCAAGATAAACAAAGGGAACCCCCTATCCATGCTGTCACAAGTACTTCTCAACCCCCCATTTCTGTAGGAATGAGTGCACTTTCCCAAAAGAGTGAGGATGAGAGAATAATTAGTGAGAGTCAGGCTCCTAACCTGGAAAAAGGAGAGGAAATACAAACAGAGAGTCAAGCCTTAGAGAGCTTGGAAAAAGGAGAGACTGAGAAGCTGGGTGCCCAACCCCAGGCAAAAGGAGAGGGTGTGAGCAAGGATGAGATCCTTGGAGAAAAGAACATAGAGAAATTTTCTACAGGTGAGTTTTTCAAACCTGTGGCTCCCTCCACTCAAATCCAAACAGAAGCTCCAACTTCCTCTCCTTCAACAAGAGAAATTGGAGGAAGCTCCAGTGCAGTGGCTGAAAACCTGCAAGTCATTTCAGAGATGTCAAATGCTGCCTATGAAGAATTGTTAAATCTTCAACAGAGACAAGATCAAATCTCTGCATTAAAAGTAAGGATGGAGAGTGCACCTGCACCTGAGGAGGAATCTGAAGAAGCCAGTAATGTTGATGAATGGCTTGATGCAAGCTTTGTCAACACTCTGGAGGATGCAGCTGCTCTCTACAGACAGGACTATGTGACCAACATAGGGTCCACAGCAGCTGTTCCTACTCCAAAAGAAATAGTCCAAGAAATAACTAATGTGGACAGAAAGAATGCCAAATTTCATCATTTCTTGGCTACTGATATACAGGATGCAGTGAAAGAAATTCTGAAACAGATGGGGACAGAGACAGAAAAAATAAGAGGAAGCTATGAAGGCCACTTGCCCAGAAGGATTGTCAAGCAAATAGACTTAATGATTCAGGATAAGGTCAACAATGACAAAAAGATTAAAGCACTGGAAACCAAAGTTGATATCCTTATCCAGAAACAAGACAACCTGGAAAAATTATTGATGAAATGTCTACCCCAAATGGCCACCTCCTCCACCTCCAAAGATGATGATATCAAAAAGGGGGAGAGTGTTCCAACATTACCACAACAACCAACATTACCACAACAACCAACATTACCACAACAACCTACATATGCTGAACTCAAGGCAGCACAAGATCGTCTTGAGTCTAGATTTTTTAATCAATCAATTCCACTTCCAGCTCCAAGCCAAACTGAAGTAGGCCCAAGCACTTCCAGAGACAAAGGCAAAGGTGTTATGGTTACAAAACCAGAAATTCAACAACCAGCACAGCCTAGGTTAATGGGGGATGTAATAAGAGCTGGGAGGATATTCAAGCCCGTTGAATTGGAAGTTGAAGGGGGAGTCATTCTAGTTGCTCCTCAAGATCCAAGGATTGAAGAATCTGATTTCTTGGTTGCCCAACAACTTCAAGAACAGATTGACAAAGAAGAAAATGAGGCTTTAGCTAAAGAGGAGGAAGAGGATGAGGCAAAGAAAAGGGCTGAAGTAAAGAAACCAACTGTCAAGTTGACTCCTGCAAAGAAGGCAGCATTGACAAGGAAGAGAAATAAGGAGATGGATAAGGATGAAAAATACTCGAGAAGGAAGCCCTTAGTCCAAAAATCTGCAAAGAAACCTGAGGCTAAGGAAACTGCCATAATTCCTGTACCTGAAATTCTTAAACCACAACCCATTTCTTCAAGGAAACCTCTTGCAAAGGATAATGTGGTCAGTTCTTCAAGTCAAAAGTCTGCAGTGAGAGAGCCACCATTAAGTTTCAAGGGAAAACTCTACATGGTGGAATCTGAACCACTTGGAATATGGTATGAAAATATTCATGACCATAAGATCTTTTTTCAATATGACAGAGATCTAGACCGAATAACAGAGAAGAATATTGAAGACTTTATAAGACTGTTAAGAAATGCAGAAGGACCAAGTGAGGTGGAATTGAAGAGGCTATTTGAGGAAAGGTTGAAGTATTTCAAGGAATTAAAAAGGAGGAAGTGAGCAAATAAAAGTTGTTGTGTGAATGTTGAAGTAAATAATTGTTGAAGCCAGACATAGTCTTGGAGTAGCTGAATGTATTATTCAGTGTAGCCAGGGTTGTTTAAACCTTGGAGAAGCTGGGTAAATTATCCAGGGAGAGAAGCTGAATGATAGGTCAAAGATCTAAAGTTCAGGTACATTTGTAATTTTTATAATTCTTTATTCTTTTACTAAGTATTTGTAATAGATTAGTTTTGACATCATCATCAACCTTGAAATTATGCTTATCATTATGATATTCATAATTAGGGGGAGATTGTTAGGTTTTATAAACATTTGATGATGATTGTTCTTAGAATACTTAGGAATACAAATGTATAGAAAAGTGTTGGTTTGTAACACTTTAATATTGTAGCTAGCAGTAGTATCTCTTGTTTGTAATTTAGTCATTATAATAAAGAGATAGGTTTATTTCATTTGTATGTACTGCTGGAATACTTGTTGAGGTTGTTCAACAAGTTGTTTTAAATTTATTAGTCCTTCGGAGATTGAATTTGGCTTGTCGGAGACTAAGGGAAAAGTCCATCAGAGACTAAGTTTTTGTTCATCAGAGATTGGACTTTGCCCATCGGAGATTAAAGTTTTGTTAATCGGAGATTGAAGAATCCTTCATCGGAGATTAAAGTTTTGTTCATCAGAGATTGAAGGATTGATCATCGGAGATTAAAGCTTACGTTATCGGGGATTTGAACTAAAGAGTCAGAGATTAACGCTGACGTCATCAGTGATTAACACAATACCTCGGAGATTAAAAACTGATGTCATCAGCGACTAATACAATACATCGGAGATTAAAAGTTGACGTCACGAGCGACTAAAGCCAAAGCATCGGAGATTACTCGAAGTGATCGGGGACTAATGAAAGAAGCCATCGGAGATTAGTCGAGGACTTAATCACTGGTGGAGTTAGAGTTCAAATCAAAGAAGGAAAGTCTTCCATGCACAAGTAGACTTTATTGAAGACGTAGCTGACAAGGAAACTTGTTAGAAATCTTTCAATTGGAAAGTTTGTATTTGATTTGAATTAGGAATCTAGGTTTTTGGTAACTTAGTTTTTTAGAAGCTGTAATTATAAAATTACAGAATAACAATACGAAGCTGTATAGAATTGAAAGAGTTGTTTTTTCTTAATATACAGAATAGAAGCTGACGATCAAAGTTTATTTTTGATTGTTAGAAAACTTGTAATCAATTGTTAAATCAAATAAAGGCAATTGTTTATAGAGTTTTGATTGTGTTCTTTATATTCTGCAGAAAAGTTTAAATTTCTTAAAGAACAGTCAATCGAAAAGAATTTTCAAAGAACTTGTATTCATCCCCCCCCCCCCCCCCCCCCTTCTACAAGTTCTGGGTCGTCTCACTGGGAAAACACATTTATTCTTAAATTATTATTTAATTTTTTTAAATAATAATTATTTATCAAACAAGTAATTTATTTCGTAATTATTTTTAAATTAAATGATGTATTGATCATTTAATATTCATTTAAAATTTATTCATTAATTATTATAATAATTGATCTTGATTCATCAATTTAATTAATTATTAATTACTCCTCAATTAAATCTCAACTTAAATGATTTAGTACTCATTTAATATAAAATTTAGAGTTTCTTACTTAATTATTATTTAATTTCTTTTCAATTAAATAATAATCATTTATGAATTAATGATTTGTCATTTAATTGTGGTAATTAAGAGAATCTGTCTTCATTAATTAATTTATATCTAAATCATAAAAATTTCAATCGTTTAAAATAATTATTCATACATCATTTATTTAACAATTTAATTTGTATATGTATTTTTTTTTATTTTTAAATTTGCATTGAACCAAAAATAAAATAAAGAGGATTAGGTCGAATTCGGGTCAGATTTGGATCACAGACGAGCCATGTTCGGGTTGGTTCGGCCCGACCCAAAGTCACTGTCTTCTCCTAGTTAGGATTTCGGCATCCACCGGCGCCGCGTTCGCCGGAGCCGCGACTGCCCTCCCTGAAAGTATCAAGTTCTGCGTCCGTTCGGCGATGGAGGCACTGCCATGAGTTTTGTCATATACGAATGTACCCCCACCCTTTATGTCGTGGCTAAAAAATGATTGGAGAGGGATTTTGTGGCTCGCCACCGACGAACTCGCCATTAACGCATTTATAAGCATGAGCGATATATAAGTATTATTATAAAATTTGTACAAGAACGTGTGAGTGGATGTGTGAATGTTTTTTTAAAAAAAATTATATTATAATAATGTTATGATATTCCAAATACAATAACTACATTATTAAAGTGTATCCCGCCAACCCACTTTATGTGAATTTATACCAAATAAAGTCTTTCGAGATCTTATAATTTTCGGAGTAATTTTTGATACGATTTTATAAGAATTTATAAATTCTGTTTATTTTAGTTTAAATTTTGAATATTTTAAATTTTGTTAATATAAATTACATAACTAAAATTTCAAATCTCTAAAATTTAAATTAAAACAAAAAAGATCATAAAAATTATAAAAATAATATATTTACTAATATAATTTATGGTATTTTATATTTTAAAATTGTTAAGTTTGAATCATAAAAGTGATGGGAAGGAGAGAAGTATGGCAGAAGTTTCCGGTTCGAGTGCAGAAGAGTACAACATTAGACCGGACAAAAGAATACTAGTCATCGTCTTCTTCAGCACAAGCTTCTTACATCCAAATTCAAACGTTCTGCATATAGATAGATCATTTCTTCTTTCGGTTGCAAGCAGCAGCGTCGGTCGAGACATGGTGGTATCAGCTTCCCCGAATAACAATAACTCATCCTCCACACAATACACCCAACAATTCCTTAGCAGCGTACTCTCGCAGCGAGGTCCCTCCGCCTTACCCTACGCCGAAGACTGCAAATGGCTCATCCGTCAACACCTTGTTTCTCTCTCCGATGCCTACCCATCCCTCCAACCCAAGACCGCCACTTTCACCCACAACGATGGCCGCACTGTCAATCTCCTGCAGGCCGATGGCACCGTCCCGATGATCTTCCAAAACGTCACCTACAACATCCCCGTCGTCATCTGGCTCATGGAATCTTACCCTCGTCATCCTCCTCTGGTGTACGTCAATCCCACGCGTGACATGATCATCAAACGCCCCCATCCTTTCGTCAACCCTTCTGGTATGGTATCTATACCTTACTTGCAAAATTGGGTCTACCCTAGCTCAAATCTCCTCGATTTGTCCCGTAACTTGTCCCATTACTTCGGTCGCGATCCTCCTCTCTACTCCCAGCGCCGTCCCCCTCAGAACACTAACCCTAATCCTCCTCCCCCTCCTATAAGCCCCAGCCCTAGTTTTGATTCCAATTCAATTGTTTCATCTACGCGGCCGGCCATCCCTCCTGGTACTTATCCGCCCTCTCCTTACAGCAGCAGCGGAGGAGGGCGGATGCAACTTCCGGTGCCTTCGCCACCACCCCCGCTAAGGGTTGGTGAGGATGCCGGCGAAGTTTTTAAGCGGAACGCCATCAATAAGCTGGTTGAGAACTTGCACTCTGATATCGGGGTCATGAGAAAGACTAAGGAGGCTGAAATGGAGGGCCTATTTAATGTGCAGGGCACATTGCGGCAACGAGCAGAACTGATTTTGAAAGGGGTGGGGGAGATGCAGGAAGAGAAAGAAGGTTTGGAGCTGCAGTTACAGATGATTTCTATGAATACTGATGTGTTGGAAGGGTGGCTTAGAGAGAATGATGGGAAGAAGAAGATGGACAATGGCGAAAGTATTGACGATACATTTGAGCCAACAGATAATCTGTCTAAGCAGATGCTGGAGTGTACATCAGCTGATTTGGCTATTGAGGATGTTGTTTATGCGCTGGATAAAGCCTTGCAGGATGGTTCTATTGCTTTTGATCAATATTTGAGAAGCATCCGGTCATTATCACGCGAGCAGTTCTTTCATCGTGCCACCAGTTTCAAAGTCCGGGCTGCCCAGATGCAGACTCAGGTCTCCAATATGGCTGCTAGAGCAACACAATATCCTGGGTAACAAGGAGGAGGCCTAGTTCCTATGGTATATTGGTATGTATGTTCTGACAGCCTTACGAATAACATTTCAGTATCTATCTAATAGTTTTCTAGATTATTTACTGTGAAAATGTTCTTTAAATGTTGTGTTATCTCTTGATGGATATTATGGTATGTAATTGATTTGATTCTACAACAAAATTTTAGTTCCATATTTATTCTATTCTGTTGAATAACAAGCCTCCAGTTTTCAATAAGATTGTAGAAGATAATGTTCCTGGTTGTCAAAAAGCTCTGATACCTTTTGTTAAGCTTGCAATGCTTAACCTGAAAACTTGCCAAGCACAGGAACATCAACAAGTTAAAAATAGTAAAGATAGAGAATTAAAGGAAGGATTTCTAAATTGTTTCCCTTAGAGGAGGAAGATAGCCAGAGAGAGACCATGTCTCATACTTAAATGTATTCATAATATTATGAAAGCATGAGGGGAAAAAGAAATACAAAAATTCAGCCCTGGATCGCTCATAGATCGTGAAATAACTCCCACTGCATAATAGATGTCTGGTCTTGTGCAGACCATGTCTAAGTAGCAAACCAATTCGGAAACACTTAACAAACATTAAATTGAGAACTGAACTCTGTAATTTCTTAAATTGTCAAGAAGGATCCCTATTACAGGCTTCAATGGATAGATTAGAACTCAAGAACACTGTTCTTAGCTACTGGAAATGAAAATGAAAGAACAAGAAAGTAAAACTGAATTTGAAATGAAATGAAGAACAAAATGCAGAAAATGAAATATACCAAGCCTTCTTCTATCCTTAACCCTTTCCCTATCTATACCAAGACAGCTTCCCTAGCTCCCCAGCCGTGTCCCTCTCCCATAGAGCCAGCACAACGTTCCTTTTCCTTCACCAGTTCCCAAACACAATCAATTGTCACTATCTATTTTCCCTTGCTGCAGTACCAAACTTACTTTACTGATTAATTAAGGTTAATTAAAATAGTCAATTAACTAATTTCTAGATAAGTTAGTTACATTGCCTCCCTCTATAAAATTTCTGTCCTCAAGAATTAAAACTTCCATCTGTTTAAAAAAAAGGAGTTAAATTTGAAAATAAGATTTGCATAACTTTTATTTTATAATGTTATGTTTTCTAAAATTTATCATTATTATCTTCTCATCATGTATCTTAATTGAACATTTATAATAGGTTTCATGAAAATTCTTTTTATTTGAACGTGTGATTCTCAATCAAACTTCCGCCAATGACAAATTTAACTCTTTTTTCTGGAACGAAGGGAGTAACAACTGCATACTCACTTGTTGCATTATGTGGCACATGAGTGAGTTGGTAAACCTTCAATTGTGCAGGTAATTTTAGTTTGTAAGTGACCTCTACTTTGGTAAAACCTAATTTGGCCAATAGTACTTCTGAGCAAGCTTCAGGAGTCTTCTAACTACTACTAGCAGCTGCCTTTACGGCTGTAACTTTAAGTAAACCAATTCCCCTTCTTGGAATGTTCTTTCAATTCTATTCTTGTCAACATAATGTTTGTATAGATGTTGTCCCTTGTGATAGCTTCTTTTAAAATTTGGTTGAGAGCCCTCGCTTGCATGTTGAAACTCCACAATACTGCCATAGAATTGAACAAATTTGCAGGCAAGCTTAAAGGTTTAGGTTTCACTCCATATAATGCTTCATAAATGCTCATGTTGATGGCACTATGGTTATTAGAATTATACCATCATTCTGTTAATGGCACCCACGTATTCTGTTGCAATGGTCTTCGACTGATTGTGACTCTTAGATAATTTTCCAAGCACTTACTCACTTTTTTGGTTTAATCATCTGTCTATGGATGGTATGATGCGCTGAACAGTAATTTAGTTCCAGCCAATCTAAACAAATCCTGCCAGAGTTTACTTGGGAACAACCTGTCCCAATCACTGGTTAACTGGGTGTTTATGAAGGCCTGGGATAATTGAGTGGTGGTAACTGGGTGTGACAAGGGAATGAAATATATGCCCTTTTTTAGCCCATCTACCAGCACAAAAATAGTATCTTTGCCGTGAGACTATAGTAGGCCTTCAATGAAGTCCATGGATATGTTCCCAAATCTGTTAGGGAATCGATAATGGTTGTAATAAACCAGCTGACTGAACATTTTCCCCATTTGTCCTCCGACAGATATCACATTCTCGTGCATACTTCCATAGACTGCCAAAATAAAAATGCAGCAATTCTTTTACGTGTGGCCTCTTTACAAAAATGGCCTCTAACACTGATCATGTAATTTCGTCAATATTTTCTTCCTCAGGTCACCCGTCACCATGGGAAATGATACCCAGTGCATAGCCTGCCATCCCCTTGTGTGTAGCTGTACTCCTCATATTCTGCATTTTCTGAAGCTTTTAAAGCTATACCAGATAGCTTGTTGAGTATTCAGGTGATTTAAGCCTTCCTCATAACTAGACCTGGCAAAAAGCAGGTCTGGTTGGGTATAGTTGTGGAAATACAGATAACCGGTCTACCAAAACCCAAATCCATAAACCTATTTGTAATATGGGTTATGATGGATTGAATGTGGGTCGAACTATGTTTGTTTCTAATTAATAGATGTCTATCCAATAAGCACAATGTTGATCAAGTTCTTATCCTGCCATGTCCATAACTATCATCGCAGTCATGGTCAAAATAGTTCTAGCTAGTTCTAATGGCTCCAACGGTTACATGGTAATGGCTCCAAGTCCTGCTGTAACAGCGAGTATATATTGTCTAATATCGTAGTATGTATAAATTTGTGATAATTAATTTATATGTGATACACACAAACCATTTACTTACATCCCTGATTTTCGTTTTATTATATTGTTGTTCAAATATAACAAGATAATTGAATTTATTAAATACGAAAGTAAAGAGAAAAAAATTGGAACTTGAGAATTAATTAGAAATACTGATAACAAATCATGAACTAATTCTTGTAAAGTGAATGCTGGGCATGGGTTATATATAACCTGGCTGCTATGTTGTTGAAAGAAACAAGACTAATTCTTCAAGGACTGTTGAAGAAACAGGACTGATATGCTGATTTGAGGGTATACATAACAGGATACGTTTTCTATGCTAAGTTTATAAAAATGGGTTAACTAGATCAAACCCAGATTTGTTATTTCTAAAGTGGGTTTAGATCTTGTCCAACCTATTTTATAAAAAAAGTTATCCGACCCGTTAAATGTGTCTACTCATAACTCTCAGCAACTTCTGAAATCCAGTGTTTCTGCACCACACCGTTTGCAATTAGTTCTTAAGAGGGAGCCTGGATACGGCAACTGCCACCATGTTTTTGCCACACTTTTTATAAATTGTCTCGTAGTCCATACATTAACTTGGCTAGCCACTTCTCTTGTTGAAGTGTAGTGACTCTTTGCTCTAGCAAGTACTTCAAACTTTGATGATCTGTCTTTATTTTGAAATGATAGCCCTGCAATCCCTTAGGTTCGACGAATACCTTAGGGTACTGCTGAAGCACATGCAGTATTGGTTCTAGAATGGGGATTTGTATATTCTTGGTTTCTACGAAGAATAGGTACCCTAATACTCCTTGTTTAGTCTATCTAACCAATTTGTGTAGTGCCTTCTCACTAATAATGGGAATGGACCCTTCATTTTGAGCACCCCAAGTGTGATTGTCTTCTTCCCATATTGCAGTGTTAATTGCAAATCAAATGTCATTGAATTATGTTTCCTCAACTAATCAACCCCTGAAGCTGGATGACAGCTTCCCAAAGGAAGCATTCATCAGTGATCTTCATCATACTTCTTGTATTGTCGAAGTTTTTGTACCATTGACCGGGGGCCTGTTTTAGCCCATATAAACTTCTTTTTAATCTGCAAACCAGATTCTCATCTTTGTAATCTTTGGCAGAACATCCTTTCGGCAGCCTCATAAATATTTCTTCCTCCGATCCTCCGTGTAAAAATGTTGTTTTGATATCAAGCTGCTCCAGTTCCATATTTACCTTTTCAGCTAGTGCCAACATAATCCAAATGGAAGAATGCTTTACAATTGCCAACATAATCCAAATGGAAGAATGCTTTACAATTGCCAAGAAGATTTCATGAAGTCAATGTCGGGCTTTTGTGGAAAGCCCTTTACGAAGAGTCTTGCTTTGTAGCGTTGGTGTACTCAGTGTTGTATATATTTTTGCTAATATATGAGTTTTGTGTGCGTGCGCGATGGTGTGGTTTTTGATTGGCTGGGGGTAAATTCTGCATTGGAGGGAACAAAATATTAAAAGGCAGTAAGATGGTTTTCCACTTAGAAAAAAATGAAGAAAGTTCATGTTTTATCCTGACATTTCACATTGATGATCCATTATTCCAGAACCCCAATGCCTGATGATATTTCAATGTCAGGACATTATATTTTAATATTGCACGTTGCACCTTCTTATAATACACCAGATCAAGGGCAATTGTCTCTAGAAAACCTGAATAATTTTGGGCCAGCACAAGCACATCAATAGTTTTCTTTTCTCTTGTTTATTGGTTAAATATATAACAGTCAAAAAATCATCATGACCTTATATTATCTCCATTAACCCTCAAATAATCATCTTCACAGTCAGATCATGCAGACATAGAAATGCACTCATATAAAACCATGTATACGTACAGCCGACCATCCCAGCCTGCCACCTTACCACCCGCACACCACCCCGCAGCCACACTTTAAGCATTAAAATAGTATGATTCACCACATCACAAGGGAAAGAAACCCAGATAGAGTAAGGTCGGCGAAATTAGAGAACTGTATGCGATTTGAATCTATAAATGATATCATAGATTTGATTTGATTAGGCCCAAAAACAATATTGCTTCATGCGATTTGATTCTCAAAATCACATGGGGTAAAAAATGATGGAGCTTCGATTCACTAAATTGTCTTATGTCAGGTCAAATTTGGATCATGCTTTGGCCCATTGATAGACGTAATATTGTTGGTACTTTGCATTCAGCTTACCAGATCTTTAATGTGTCACAAGACCAGGACATTGCTACCTTGATTCCATCCCAAACCTCAAGCTCTCATCAAATTCAATGTTCAACTAAAGTCTGTTGCTGAGGTTCAGAGGAAAGAGAGAAAGAACAAGGAATCAGTGATTGAGGTCACTAACGGAGTTAATAAAATGCTGGCAATATAATTTATTGAACTGATGCCGCCTTTAGAACTTCTTGTGTACTTTGACGGCAAATGGAGAGGTCAAAGTCTCAGATTTTGGTAAGATGGGGGTAGTACTTTGAACTTGCTGGATTCTGGACTCCAGAGATGCAAAGAAGTTGCATGCTTAGACACTAAAAACTGATCCAGTTTTCATCACCTTGCCAAGTGGAGAACAAAGAGATAAAATTATCAGTGGAATCCAGAGTTTTCTTGTGATATAGATGGTAATAATTGCCGGAGTTCAGTCGGTTGGAATTGTAGAACTCAAATGTGACAAATGGCAACCGGGAGTAGTGCCAAACGGATCATGGGCAAGATCTGATGAAATTCTTTGTTCGTGTGTTTTACTTCATGTATGTGTTGTAACGAGTCTCTGTACGATGGAGCTATAGAAGCTGTGTATGTGTTGGTAATCGGTGGGTGTGACCAAAGAAGTGAAATTGATACGCGGAGGAGTTCCAACTCTCTCTCTCTCTCATCCAATCCGTTTTGAAACTGTTGATTGTGCAAGAGTAAATGGAGTTCTCTGTTGGTCACGATTCACGACAAAGCGGTCCAAAGGTGTGGGTTATGATATGAATATGGGACGGAGAGTGGTATATAGTGCTAGGACAAACGGACGGAGGAGGTAAAAGTGTAAAACGGATAAACAACCTTAAAGCCTCTCAAACACGACACTAGTAGCTAGCTATGCTCTATCTTTTTTGGGATTTGAATCAGATGAAAATTTACACCTCATTGTTTGTGTTAATATACTAATAATAAACATGAATGGAAGTTTAATGGGAGCCTTAGCCTACTTCCTACCATAATTAGATAAACGCCCTACTTCTGATCCTAGGTAGTTTTTGAAGATTCCTAATTATGATAACTAAATAATAATTGATTGATTCATCGAATATATTCTTTAAAGAAAATATATGCAACAATTAAATATGAGTGCCTTTACTAACATCAGTATATATAATGATGGAATCCCCACATAATCTACAGATTTGATTAATAAGATTCTTACTATATTGATGACCAACATTGCTTCTCACTTGTGGTTGAGAAACTCTATGAGATGATATTCCATTGTTGAATCATTCCAGATACTTATTTTCTTTGTTAATTTCTACTGGTTCCCGTAAGATATCGTCCCAAGGCGCATAATTCATCTTGCAAAATGTTTTGAGTGGCAAGGAGCCCAATCACGATTCACAACTTATCAGAACAGAGAACGAACTCCCAAGAGTGTGAACAATGGTTCTTAAATATAGAGAGTATTGAAGAGATTTATTTTACATATATATGCTTTATTATTTAGGCATTAATTATAGCTGATATGATATACAAGCAGCCTAATCACAATCAATCAGAACAGAGAAAGAACTGCGAATAGGGTGAGCATGGTGCTTAAATGTAGAGAGAAATGAAGAAAAAATTAATGACACTTAAAACCTAAAATCTTTTTGGTTTTTAACACTTTAATCTCATTAATAATATCTTAACAATTAAACCTTTAAACTAGTCAAAATTGTATAGAAATAACTCAAATTTAACTCAAGTCACAACTCTAGTTAGTTAAAATATGACATGACATCCTATTTGACAATTAACACATTACTAAAATAAAAAGTAAAGTAAAAGAATTATCAAATAGGTCGTCATATCAGATTTTAATTAAATAAAGTTAAAATATGACATGACATCCTATTTGACAATTAATACATTACTAAAATAAAAGGTAAAGTAAAAGAATTATCAAATATGTCGTCATATCAAATTTTAACTGAATAAAGTTGAGTTTTAGGTTAAATTTGAGTCATTCCTATACAAATAAAAATAAAAGAATTATCAATATGGCGTTATGTCATATTTTAATTAATTAAAGTTGGATCTTGGGTTAAAATTGGGTTATTTCTATATATATTTTGTTTAAAGGTTTAATTGTTAAAATATTAGTTATGAGGTTAAAATGTTAAAATTAGAAAAATTTATAAGTTTTTTTTGCGATTGGCTCAATGAAGAAATTTTCATTTTGAGTAGATTTGCTTTATTATTTAGAAATTAATTATTAACAGGAACTAGTTATTGTTGATTGATAGAAATTTATTCGTAGTAGTATCATGATAAGTATTAATGGTTTAGTTAAGGTAGTAACTATAATCATGATCTTTAGAGTATGTAAGGATGTTACTTGTTGGTTAAGTCGTGGGGTCTTATACTTCATTATTATTCAGATTTAAAATGTCATTAATTGTTTTGGTGGGGTTTTGGAGTTTGTGTTCTGGTTAGGCGGGTGTTTAGGTGGATAGATGAAGTCAAACGTAAAACATCATCTTAGGCGCTTAATTATTTGTTTAAACGGTTTGTGCAATCGCAAGATGTGTGTAGGCGAATTAATTTGAATAAAGTATTTTTTAATTTAAAAATAAGTTTAACATGATTGATATGAATCATACATTTGATTGTTTGGATAACTTTATAAGTAATATTAAAAAACTTAAAAAGTGAGAAAGAATAAAAATAAGTTTTCAACATAGGCATATACAAATTTACTCATTTTTTTGTGGCGTATAACTTGTTTTTTATAACCATATAAAATTGATATATTTTCAAGGTTAAAATTTATTGATTTTTATATAATTATAAAAATTACGTAAATAAATTTGAATAAAAATTTTAAAAACTTTAGATATTGTATTATTTTTACAATAGAACACAGATAAAAATTATGTTGAAGACATACTCGTGTTGTACAACCACTATTTGGTTCATGTGGTTTCCTTTCTATATTCACCGGTTAAAGTCAAGAATTATATATAAAGAAAATAGTTTTTTTCCGTTCTTTTTCTTCGTTCTTTCATTGTACATCATCTAAAAGAATCAATAGCAAATGACGCGTTGCCGTCTCACCAATTATTGCCAAAGCCAGACAGGAAACATAATATTAAACAAAACCGTTTCCCGAACAGCAATTAGCATCTCCTTTAATGAAAATTAGTTTCCGGTTCAATTTGTTCTTTAAAATTTTCTTTTGGTGATATATATATATATATATATATATATATATATATATATATATATA
>CM025782.1:35122280-35143372 GCA_014636745.2 Centella asiatica | reverse complement strand
ATATATATATATATATATATATATATATATATATATATATATATAATATGTGTGTGTATGCGTGTGTATAAATTATACTTTTTTTTTAAATTTAGGTAAGATAAAACACATTGTTTTCAGTGTATGTTTTTCAAATATTTTAAAAGAAATTAAAAACTTAACATATTTTAGTTATATTCATCTTTTCCGTATTTTGCTTAGTCGAAACAAGAACCATTTAAAATCAAAATAGGACTTCTCAATTACCATATAGTAATAAAATGATTTTTTCAATATACCCTCTTTGCGTGGAGCATATACCCACTTAGCGTGGAGCAACTAGTAGTCATGGAGCAGAGTAAATAGTCACCCACGGGCAGAAGTTTGGTGCACATTATCTTTAGCCTCAAATCTTTTTTGATGCCAACATGGTAATAAGTGACAGCAAAAATTACAATAAGAAAAAAGCCACCCATTTGATTGAGTACGTTACTAAAAATTTCTGCCTCTTATTATAATTTGTGTTTTCGGAGGGTACAAATGTAAAAAAGAAATTTGAATTTGATCAAATAACTAAAATATCTTCTATTTTATATAATTATCAATTAAATAAAAAGTTGTTTTACGTGCTCCTTATATCGCCTACTGCACATCATACAATTTATATTAAAGATAACATAAAATTGGTTAAAGCATCGAAAAAATATTTGAAGAGTTCATGAGCTTAAACAGGCTCAACCTAAATAATAAAACAAAACTTGATCAAGCTGAAACAAGTGAAACACAAATCAAGAGAACTAAATCCAAGGCGTTCTGAATTAGTAGACAACTTTTAAGCTCCAACAACCTCCGTCTCGCCCTCTATCATTGTTTCATCAGCTGGCCTTTCAAGCTTAACACCAACATCTTCGGAGTAGTCACAATGAACGTAGAAACATGCACAAACCAAAATCATCAAACATGCTTTCGCTACATTATTTACCAATAATAGTACTCGATGTATGTAACTACATCGAGAACATACCTCCATCAACCTGCCAATATCAAATAGGTGCTTTAAGGATTTTGACCTTGCGAATGAAGACATGCTGGAGCGGGAATATGCCACAAGTTGCCTTCTCGATTTCCTTAAATAAATTTGAGCACCGACTCCTTGAGTACACAAGAGCTTGCCCGATTCCTTATTATTTCTACCATCTTGCAGTGAATCTGGAAGCAGAAGCGGGCAAACAACTCAGCATTTGTAACTTACACATACAAAACTATAACCACAAGCAGAATGTCGAAAATTATAACCAAATCTGTCGGATCTGGCTGGCTTGAGCATAACAGGTGCGCTTTTGTTGATTTGTACGTCTCTTGGTGAATCCAATGCAGAACATACGCAAGGTGTAGTTGTCTTTTGTCTTGACATCTACATGAGCCTCAATCAAAGTCTGCCACTTGCGAACTAGAGACCGCAACTTACCCGTTGTGAAGTCCATTCCCTGTAAATGTTAAGGCAATCAGCAACATTTCAAGTGGATAATCCTTTCGCAAATATAGAGGACTAATCTCGCCACCCAAAAGTTTGTACGTACGTTCTTCCCTTCACATCCTCTGCTCTCAAGCGGATCTTCCTGAAAGCCTGATCCTCATCTTTCTGAAGATCAGCAAGACTAACCTCAAACACCCTATGTGTGAGACCTTCATAAGCAATCTGTAAGATAACAAATACAACTTTTTTCACAACAGTAGAAGCTTGCAAAAGGTTTCTGGCATCAAACAAATAAATGGTGGGATCAAATGGGCCTAAGCCTAGACGCGCCTTTACAAACTAAAGATTACAAGAACATCAATTTACAAATCACGTGTAATCAATCAGTAACTGATGCAAACACAACAAATATGTTATTACATTCCAAATTTACAGTTCCATTTGAAAACTCCCATTTATGTTCTTCTATAAAAATCCTTTAAAAATCTTTTTAAATTCTAAGGACATGCTTTCCTTCCTTTTGAATTTTTCTTTCTTAATCACGCCTTCTGTCTCTCTTGATTACAAATGTTCAGCTGCTTATGGGTTATAGAAACGTGAATCATGTATAACCTTGAGAAGTAGAATTACACTTGGATTTGGATATAGAATAAATAAACAAATAAGGGATCAACACTAACAAGAAAGATAACCAAGAACCCACAAAGCGAACAGCTTTATTCAATAAGAACAAATCATAATTACATTGCAAACAAAGGCGACATCTCATTATATAGGAGTGACAACCCTAAAAGATAAAGATGACGAAAACCTAGCAGTAATCCACTTGCAAAGAATAAAAAGGATAGAAGGATATGTTTGAGGACCCCAAGGGAATGCCACCAAGAGAAATATTGATGAAAAACATGGGCTTCTTTGTAGTTTTAAGGAATATTGATGAAAAACATGACAGGGTTTGCTTGTGCTTTCTCTCTCTGTTCTGCCTCTAGAAACCTAGCTCTTCGCTTTTCTTCAATAGTTTCTCTCCAGTTCTCACTATGTCTGCCCTAACTCTGATCTAGACCTTGTCAGAGTCTTCTGCAGCCTCACATCGACATTCGTACATAACGTACAGAGCAAACACCATTACTTTATGATGATTCATATTTTCATTCTGATTAAAATAAAAAAGGGCATCTCCTTGTATAGGAGTTAAAGCCCTAATAAGATAAAGACAACAAAAACCTAATACTCCGTAATATTCTATTTCATACAATGATTTTACAAATAAGAACTAATAAGCATCCTACTTCAAAAATATAAATACAATACTCCTCCCAAGTTGATTACAAATTTGTCTCAGAATAGCATAAAATTATCAGCAATAAATTCTTTAATACTCTGCTCTGCACCAACATTGGATATATAGAATGACTTGTTTGGATATCATTATATTTTAGTGTCTCCATAATATATAAATAAAATTAACACAGAAAGAAAGAGACTCGATTTTAATGTTGGGAGTTTCAATCTCAAGATTTTTAAATCTTGGGAGTTCCGTCGAGAGTTGTAAGACGAGGCCAAATATTTTGAAGGGCTTAAAAGAAAACCGCATTTAATTTCATATAAACAATATCTTTTTAAAATAGTCTCTGATATTTGAGTTCTTAGGTAGTCTGTGGTAGAGGATTATTCAAAAAATTTACCTTTTCTACAAGGAGATATTTTACAAGTTCTACTTGTTATATTGAGTAGGTAGGATCTCCACAAGGGTTAATCTTGTACTTATGTTAGAATGGCTAATCTTTCTCAAATAGTAAAACGATTATGGATATATATATTGACCTGATGTTGATGTATGGCATAGATCTCAATGATTGATGAAAGAAACACCAAAAGTATCCAGCCAATGGAAATGGACTCACTCCTAGAGATTTTTGTGTTACTTCATATACACTTGTTTGTACACGAACGCGGGAGTTGTACCGAGTGCTCATCAAATTATAGACCATCTCAAGTCTTCATTTCCGAGAGGGGTGATCAACCCCTCAAATATGTATGTAGAAACTAGAACCATTGTATAGGTATGCTATTAACAAAAGCATAACTACTGATATGGGTAGTCTAACAGATCTATTTACATGTTCTGATCTTTCCATTTATCGTGGGTAAAGTCCCCCGATTATATTTGAAAACGAACTGGTTATCCATATCGTGTCTTTTCAATGGTTTCCCTTCTTGCTCAAAAAATGCTCCTAGGAAAATTGGAGAATTGTGTTGTTGACCGACGCGATCCACCGGAAATAGAAAATGCACGAACTCCAAACGGCGCTAGCACCAGTTCCTATCAAGGGCAGCAAGAAAGAAAGAAAAAACTCAGACTAATGACTGTTAGCCTCCACTGCTTTCGTTCATTTATTCAGAAACAATTATACATACTGAAGATTGAAGAAGAAGAAGAGAGAAGGAAGAAGAGGGAGAGAGAGTGAGAGTGAGAGAAGTATAAGGATGAAAATAGTACTATATTTCTCGATAATTTCTCAATTACAGACATTGGTATCATATATATATATCTACCCGCTCTGCCAACACTGAATACTATGCATAACAAGCTAGCCGACTTGTTCTAGACGACATCGTATGGCTATTACAAAATTAAGAACAAACGACATCGTTTCAATTGTTACCATCGTTCACATGTCAATTACCCCTCTTTAGCAGATCCTTGCTTGTCCCCAAGGATCAAAGGTAGGAAATTTCTCTGTTAACTTGCTCCATTCCTCCCACGTGGCATCTTCCGGTACCCCTGTTGACCACTGCAATAGCACCATCATTGCAGGTCGATTGCCCATTTTCATAATTTGCAACTGGAAAAAAGTTTCACCTCCCCACGTTCATCTGTGTTTGGTAGCTGAGTTTGGGGAACCTGATTTTGTCCAAACTTTTTCTTCAATTGAGATGCATGGAATACATTGTGAATTTTGGAAGAACTAGGTAGATCTAACATGATGTATGCAACCTTACCCGCTCTTCTCAGCACCTAGTATGGACCATAAAATCTAGCAGCTAACTTCAAATTCTTCCTTATTTGCACAGAACCTTGTCTACGGGGCTGCAGTTTTAAATACACCTCTATCCCCCTCTTGGAATTCCCTCTCACTTTTCCGTTTATCGGCTTGCTGCTTCATTCTCTCTTGGGCCTTCTCTAGATGACCTTTGAATACTTGTTGCATTTCAGCCCTCCCTTGAATAAACTCATCCGCCGTTGGAACCTTTGTTTTTGGAACTTGGTGGTAGTTCACACTTGGTGGATCTACACCATACACGGCTTTATATGGGCTCATGCCAAGAGCTGAATGAAAAGTGGTATTGTACCACCACTCTGCTAAGGGTAACCACCTGGCCCAATGAATAGGTTTCTCCCCTGTCATACACCTGAGATAGATACATCTCATACATTGGTTCAATCTTTCACTCTGCCCATCAGATTGTGGGTGGTAGGCTGTACTTAGATTAATTTTAGTTCCCAATGCTTTAAAGAGTTCTTTCCAAAAAATACTAGTAAAGATTCTATCTCTATCTGAGATTATTGCCTTAGGAGGACCATGTAGCTTGGTAACATTGTCCAGAACTACCTTAGCTCCTTGAGTGGCAGAGTATGGATGTGTTAAGGCCATTAAGTGACAAACTTTAGTGAACTTGTCAATTACCACCAAAATGGTGCCTTCACCATCTGACTTAGGTCGACCCTCTATGAAGTCCATCGTAATTAGTTCCCACACTTGTTCCGGAAGTGGAATCGGTTGCAACAAGCCTGGACTTGGACAATGTTCAGATTTATTTCTCTGAAAAACTCCACATTCTTTAACAAATACCTCCTACCGAAAACATACAAATAGATTGTTATATCTCTATAAAACCTAATTTATGATTACTTATTCAACATACATATATATAAAATCTCTTCTCAGTCTCAGTTACACAATTTAGATCATTCAATTGGTATTCAATCACCAACAAGGATTAAACGCATGAATAAATAACTTACGAGCATAAAATCCTAGAACCCTAAATTGCAATAAGAAGAATATAATAGATTAATTCAACATGAAACGAATACGTCGTAACTTTAACAAAAAGAAATTTAAAACGACATAATTTAGAAAAAAGAGTAGAAGAAGAAGAGATAATCAAATAGATCAAACCAATCTTAAATTACATTCCACTTGATTTCTCCATAGGAGCTGAAAACGATGAAAGATCCTTGCAAAATAGATAAAACAAGTATTTATATGCCTATTATAAGGTTCCATAAAAACCTAAGTAGAATAGGAATGAAAAAGAAAGAAAAATATAATTTTATGTAAGAATTTCATCAATTATGTGTCCAACGTATGGTCATGCCTCTGCCCATGCCTAAATTTGCTAAATTTTGTCGTTGTCTGGAATTTACACATGGTTGAGGGCATGGTTATACTCCTGATCACGCATACATTTTTTTTCTTGATTTCTCTTTATAAGCTCAATTTAAATCCAAGTTTGCTTCCAATGTTTTTCCAACCATAATTTGGCACCCCAAATCATCAAATTAAGGTTTCTGACCTACAAAACAACCTTACAAACCAATACTCAAAGCATAAATCTTGAATTTGTAAGAAAACAATTCTAAAAATTCAAAATCTCATCAAAAATACATGAAAGTAACGACAAACGAAGGACAATACCATATTATTAACTAAACGAAATTCCTACTTATCAAAAAACATATTATTATATTTAAACAATCATAAAACTATTTTCAATTTTGATGGATGCATTAGTTCATTTAAATTGTAGGTGTACATAATATAAATTAATTTCTTCATCGCATATATAGACTCTGTTTTATGTAAACTTCTTATCGAGGTGTTATTATGATATTATTACAACAATTAACGAATCTAAAATTTTCAATATTTTGAACTTTCTTAACGATATAATTAAATTGATATCATAATAATACTACAATAGTAATACAACTGATATTTTATCAATTAGAAAAGAGATATAAAATATAAAAACGTCTAAAGTTCACATTAATATACCTATATTAAAATATTTTAAAAAAACACCTCATACAAATATATAAGAAATGTTGTGTCTTTAAAAAAAATAAGAGATGTAGTTAAGAATATTACAAACTTTTTGAAAGTATACATTATCTCTTTTCTCTCAATATTTAATTTATCTCTATGTTATATTTCTATAATACAACGTGATTTCAATCTTTGGATTTTTAGTATTGACATCCTTTAGAATTGACTCTTAATTAGTTTTTATTTTACTCTTAATTCGTTTTCATTTTGTTAATTTTCTAAATAAATTTGTGAAGAATAACATTCCAATAATAATATAAGTACTTTGAAATCGAAAAAATTATAATATAAGTTCTTTTTATTGATGCTAATTATAATTTTAGTTAGCATTCTTTGTCATGCGTTAACTAATTTGTTGCGATTAAATAGTAGCATTTTACTAATGTTGTTTCTTATTTGGTATGCATTTTTTTTACTTCCATACTTATAATAATGGGAAAAAATGTAAATAATTTACATAGGTTTACAAGAGAAATGTGTTGTAAGCTAAAAAAATCTATTATATAATTAAAATAATTACATCATTTAATTTTGATTTCACGTAATTGACAATTAATTAAAATTGCACATTTCTATGTAATTTTCAATTTCAATTTAAGTTTTTTAACCATTGTACATTTCTATTTTATTTATGTCATTAATCAATTATTTTATTAGTACGCTTTCCATTTTGAAAGAAGCTTAATTGCATATTTGACAAATATTAAAATTGTACTTTTCTTCTATTGAGCTTTACTTTTAGAAATGATAAATATTTTTTTAAAATGAATTATGGTATTATTCCAAAATTTATGATAAATTAAGAAAATTTTAGCAATAAAATTTTGAAAATTATACGAATGTAATTTTTTTTATGGAAGGACTTTTTGTGAAAATGAAAATTATAGAAATATAATTTTCAAATAAAACTTTTTGTGAAACGAAAAAAGTATATAATTATTAATATAACCTATATTAACATAAAAAAGAAAAATTAATTCTTATTATTTGTGTTAATTATAATCTTAAAAGAATTTATAAATATTGTTCTTCTATTGAGTGCCTTTTCCCTACATTTTCTTATACGTTTGTTTTATTAGATATTTTCATTTCAATACACATTCACTTAAATTTATTTAAAATAGAAGTTGATGTATAACTGTTTGCTTTCATATATTTTTTTAAAAATATTGTTTAACTTTTATATAATTAATAATGACTATGGTGTGACTTATATATTAAATATGGATGAATGTCCAACTCAAAATACAAGATCAGATTTAAATTTTGCAAAGTCATTTTAATTTTTACAAGATTAAGGCGAAATTATCAAGCTACTATCACTTGATTAACTTATTACAATATTTTTATTGTATTGAACAAAATTAAGTTAATTCATAAAAAATTAATATTAAATATCAAATGAATTAAATTGACATTATATTTTAAAAATGAAAAAATATTTAAAATAAACAATAAAATCAAAGTAACTCGTGCTTCCCATGAGCTGCAAGTTAATTTATTTTAAAATAGAAATAAAGATTACAAATCCTAATAAATAATTGAAACACATTAACAACAAATAAAATTTTGGATTATTCAAAATATACTAATTGTATCACAATTATCATATTATAATACTTAAAAAATGTTTACTATGCTATACACAAATTTAGAAACTAATATATTTATACGCAAATTTAGAAACTAATATATTTATTTGGCTAAGACTATTTAATAAAACAATATGATTCTGAATCTACATTATATTTTTAAAATTATAGTATTTAATTTAATTATAGTATTTACATTATAGCTTATTTTTAGTAATAATTTTCTTTTAATAAACCTAAACTATGTCATTTTAATTAAAGGTCTTAGCCAAGCTTCACTAAGACATGACTTATATTATTTATTTTGTATTAGTGTGTATGTAGGGGAGCACGAATGGATTTATTTTTTTTTTTTTTTTTTTTTTTTGCCCTTTGGAAAGGTGTACATTTATATTTTATTTTGGTGTTGTAAAGGGAAATAAAGCTGAGGAGGAAGATAAATAAGTAAATAGCCACCCAAAAAATGATAACATTCTTTCTTGTTAAAATAAACAAAACCGATTTCTTGATCTTTGCTTGCATTCTCCATGATAGGTTATACAAATGTACATTCCCAGCAGCTTAGGAAACAACTGTAGGTGCTCAAATGTGATTGGTCGGAGCTTTTACCTCTCTAATCACTTCATAAATCATGGACATTGTTGTGAGGCATCATCAGTTACTTTTAAAGATCCTTTGACAAACGTTCTGAGGCATCCGTTGATTATACGGGGAGCTGCCCCATCACAGAAACGTTTTGCAAGATCCACAGCCTTCAAGGAAACGGCCATACAATATTTAAACAAAAGTGGAAACATCATTTAATACAATACATACTCTGGTCGGAACGAACAAGTTAGAACTAAACCATGACAATGGTTGGAGGAAAAGGAAATTACCTCATTGATCGCTATTTGGTGTCGTGTCCCTAATACTGCCATGTCGGACATGGCTAAGTGAAGTATAGAGAGCTCCAATATCCTGCCTGCTGGCTCTTCCTAAACAAATAATTTTAGGCATCAAGAAAGAATTCATAAAACAAATCAAAAAAAAAATCCACTTTATTTCGACTATAAAAAAGGCGCAACAAATATCTAGAAAAAGTGTGACATCTTGAAAACTTTTCTTAAATGTCGGAACCCAAAACACACATCAATATTGATAAACCTGACAAAGGATTGGTGAACTTGAGGGTCCATGATTAAAATTTCAATTTTTAATAATTTGTCACATATGTTTGTGTATATTTATTTGTGCAAATTATTCATGTTAATACATTTTCCTAAGAATTATAGTACTTATTAAGAGGAAAAAATCACGGATATAGTGGTGACATGGGTCTTTAGTCAATAAATACATCGTTCAACAATCAATAGCACCCACAACCAATTTGATAAAAAGCCACCATACCTGATGATATTTTCTACAATTAATTTAAGAACTCAAACTCAAAAATGCAATTTAACCAGAAGTGGTTGGGGTACACCGAATGTAATACTAGTAAACACAAAAGTAGAAACATATGAAGAATATTAAGAAGGTATAAATCAACAAATATGATAATATTGGATATCAAATTATAGAAATGGCAGGAAAGGGAAACCCAAAGCCAAATAAGATCAAAGCCCAAGTAGGATAATGGAGGTAGAGGCACGAAACATTCGACGAATTGAACCTGAGGATCATGATGAATTATATACTTATGTTAAGAATGAGCATAAGAATCAAGTCGGGGCCCTTTTGCCAAGTCTACCAAATAAAAGAAGATAGAGGGCCGACTGTCGTTGCAACAACATGGTGTAGTTAGTAATTTCTGTGTTGGATGCTACAGTAAGCATACCTACTACTACTTCCCCAGATTAGACATACATCAATCAATACAGAAATTAGTTTCAATTTAAATTTACAAATTTAAGTGTTTACAATATAATTTTTCATATTCTGAAGGAGAAAAACTCTATTCTAGCATCTTATTACTGTTTATAGGTAATTCTTGAAATTTTAAAAATTGAAATGGATAAAACTCAATTAATTTTAATCTAGGATACTGAGAAACAACTTAACATGCAGTGAGGTAAGTAGTATTATCTTGTTTTATGATCTTTACTTTTCTGCCTAGACAATAAAACTCACCAAGTGATCCACTTATTATTGGTTGCAATAAAAGTAGGTGATAAAATGCGACACAACTGATAACATCAAAATCTTACTTGTAGTTCTGTTTGGCATATTTATTTCAGCAAGAAAGAAAACGCTGGGTACTTGTACCATCATTTTGTTTAATTGTCTTTTCGTGTTATACGGTGCATACTGAGGCATCACTATCACTCACTCGAAGAATGACGTCTCTTCAACTCAACAAGAAAAATGCTCCTTCATTTATTTGCTGTTTAAAGAACAAAGAAACTGAATATATTTCAATGCAACTAAATACCACCATTTTTGTGTTTTTGTGTCATTTCCAATATTTTGGTTTCTTGTAAGCATCATTCTCACTCAAAGAATGATATCACCAATTGTCAATTAATTATCCAAGAACATAACGATCAACTCATGCTGATTCCATGGAATGTACATCGTTCTTTTTTTGTGCCATTCTCGGAATAAGAGCAGTCATCAGATTCACGCATGGAAAACAGCACTGGAAATCTCTAATCTCTATTATGATATAGGTATATATTGTCAGGATATGGTGTTTAGATAAAAATACAAAACTACTTCAGTGTAAAAAAAGTAGCAAATCTTCTGAGAATCATTACTATCTTCCACCTGTGAACCCACAGCTCATATAATGAAAGAAGAAGCACCATTAGCAGACTAGAGATGGAAGACTGACCTTCCAGTTCTGGGGAATGACTTCATCAATGACTAGCACGTGACGGTCCCAACTATCTACAACTGCCACCAAAAGTTTCCTTGTGAAGCTGCAATGATGAAGAGAAGTATGAAGGGATATCCATGCACCTTAGAAGCAAAATATCTTAGTAGTTACATAAGTAGGGCACTTGCCGCAAAATAAGTTTGCTGTAGACCAACTTCGGAGGAGCTGAAAGGACTTCTGCTTCTGAGATACAGCATTGAGAAAATGCAAAATGAATTCATGCTTCCAGAAAGAAGACAAAAACAAGAGTGCAGGGAAAGGAAAAGGATGAAAGAGAGTTGTCAAAGGATAGTAAAAACTGCAGGAGTGTCTAGTATGGTTATAATACGTGTGCTATGACTTTGTTTACTAATGTAATTACTCACCTGGTACAGGTTATATCTCTGGTACTGTAAGCAGCTTCATATTATATCATATGTGTATCTTTATAAAATTGATACCACCTGCCTTGTAAAACTTAAATTCATTACAACCTACTTAGCTTACTGTTGTTTCCCCTTACACAAATTTTATGAAGAATAAAACCAAAATTTGTATTTTCTAGAACAATATATTAGTTTGTGATACAAAGATTCTATTTATTTGTTTTATTTCTTATTTGGCAAGCTAAATACAAAAAGCTTTCCAACACACCAATCATATAGAATATAGATAAGCAACAGCTGCAGCATAAAGACAGTGAACTGGCAAAAGAGAAGCCATAAAATATACTTTCTCCATTCTAAAACACTTCATACCTAGTTTGGTTGAGTAATTTTATATTCCAATTTGATGTGAATTTAGTTTTGATCGGTGACAAAGTTGAGACTATAAATTGGAAAAGTAAGTGCAAATACAAACCCTGAAACTTTTATGTGTGTGTGTGTATGAACTCTAGCTCAGTTTTTTAATTATACCGACTGGTGTTATACTTTGGTTTAAATAATATATGAGAAAAATCTAGTAGTATAAATTGAAAGAACATGCAAAAACAATACAATATATGTGAATATTTTCGAGCACATGTATATAGGTTTCATAATCAAGAATTCAACCTTTTAAAAAACATTAATTTTACATTGTTATAAAAAAAAATATGCTATGCACCGTAAAAAAGTGAAAAAATTACATCTCTCTATTATTATTATTATTTTTTTATCAATGGTTAAATTTTTTAAAAAGATTGTGAATTTGTAGATACAAAACTAGCACTTTCCTATATCTCATATAATACGTGTGCGCACATTATTGGATCTCAGGATTTCAAAAATATGACATAATCAAGTTAGAGTGTATCTTTCATTTTGGAATGAAATACGTGAATGAAGGATTGAAAAGAGTGACAATATTAAATGCTTGAAAAATTAAGAAATACCGATCAGGGAGATCTTTTGGTCATGACGCAGAAGCTCATCAGCTTCTTCAACGGTATCCGTAGAGACAGGAGGACCTCCAAAGCTCATATGATTGTAAACCATCAATGATTTCTTATCAAATTCATATCCTGGTTCTGAAGGAAATGGATACGAACATTAATAATATAGAGCATAAATCACCGACAACAAATCAAAGAACAAAGAAAACCCACCTCTTCCGGCATTCATTCGTTTCTCGAATAGACGAACAGGGTCAGAACCTTGCAAACAAGCCGCATATATAATTGACCTAAAACAGAAGGGAAACAAATTATCAAATAATTTCTCTACCAAGTTGCGACATCAACGATAGAACATAACAAGTTTGAAATTGAGGCATACAAAGCGAGCTCTCTGGCAGCCCTGGGACTGCAAAACCTTCCACTCTTGTCAATTTTAGGCAGAAACATTTCTTTTGAAGAAGATGATGAAGCAGAAGAAGAATCTTCTTCCATTGATTTGTGCTCCACAATTTCACCACGGAAGGCGACCGCGGAAGTGCGAACGAGAGAGGTTCGAGGTAAACGGATAACATTATTATTATTATTATCACTTATATCGTTACTACTATTCACCATTCGAGCGGAAATGGGAATAGAAGTGAAGGAGAAGAAGAACAAGTATGGTTTTCTGTTGAAGCGAGAAGAAGAATATGAAGCAGAGCTGCTGAGTAGAGAGCCCGCTTCCATTGTCTCCTTAGCTTAGCTTTGCTCCTCTACGCCTGTTTCCTTACAACTACAGCTGACCAGGGCCGGATAACAAATGACGCGGTGCGGATAACATTGAGCTATGTTTGGGAACTAACTTGTTTATAAGCGAAGGGGAAATATATATATATATATATATACACACACATACTAGCCAACACGCCCGTGCCTGACCGAATAAAACGTTTTCGTCTATATCCTCATTTTACTTTAAATATTGAACCTCATATTCTCTTTAAAACTGAATTACGTACTTCAATTTTTATCAAAGAGACTAAGCACAAATATATTGTTTTTCTTTTCCTTTTAAATACTCTTTCAAAAAAACGGAGGGTACTACGTATATATCTGTCAAAATATACAAGTTGTACATAATAATAATAAGGGAATATTTTTTACTCAACTATATAAATTTTACACATTTGATTTTTGAACTTTTTTGGCATATTGTTTGATTCATAAACTTTTTAAAACATATTCAATAATTAAATTCTGCTAATCACTCATTAAATTTAAAAGAAAATACGTTTATACGAGTTACATATGTAATTTATAAAATATAAAATAATCAACTCATGTCATGCGTAAATTTTCTATTAATTATACTCAAACTATATCACAAGTTACATTATAATGTAACTATATTTTTGTTTAATAGTAATGATATTATATTATGTACAAGTTACATTATTGTTAAATATAATAGTAATGATATTACTGTTATCACAAGTCACAACATACAATAATAATAATATCATCTTGGTCTAAATATGCAACTTGTACATAATAATAGTAGTAATAATAACAACAATAAAAGTATACGTAAGTAAATAATACTCACTATGTTCTTTAAAAAAATAACATTTAAATTTTTAACTAATTTTTAATTTTGTATATTTAACTAAAAATTATACGTAAAAATAATAAGGCTTTTTTTATAAATTATTATGAATTTTTAATTAAAAATTATATAAAAATATTATAATGATAAATTTTAAAAAATATGACATTATAATAAAAAATTATAAAAATATTACTATTTTTTTGAAACAAAATTTTATTCCATTTTTATGGGATTTAGGAGGGAGTAATAATCATAATAATAATAATAATCACAAGAAGAGAGTATAAATAAATAAATAGTAATTATTACTAACTACTCGTGCTTGAGAAAAAGGAGTAGCGGTGGTGAGATTACGATCGGTGTTGGGGTTGAAGAATCGATCAGTATCGGTGTTGTGGGTGAAGAAGAATCGATTACGATCGGGATGGAGACAAAGCCGAAAACGAAGATAGTATGCACTCTAGGACCGGCATCGAGGTCAGTGCCGATGGTGGAGAAGCTGTTGAGGGCTGGGATGAACGTTGCCCGCTTCAACTTCTCCCATGGATCTCACGAGTACCATCAAGAAACCCTCGATAATCTCAGGGCCGCCATGGACAATACTGGAATCCTTTGTGCCGTCATGCTCGATACTAAGGTACCTCTATCACCGTCCTCCTCCTCCTCCTCCTCATCATCATCATCATCAATTCCTATTCTCTTAATTTCTGATACATAATAATACTTGATCATCCCATAGAATAATACTTGGCTACGAGGATCACAATTAATGTCCACTCCTCTGATTTTCCCTTAATCTATGACTTGTTTAGTTTTTTCTGTACATGAATCCTATTCCACTCTCATGTTTCGATTCACGACGACGTCATATATGCTCTTTTTTTGGGCAAAAATACAAAAAAACTTTTTTGCGCTAAATATAATTTCTAAGAGTTCCTTGTATGAAAAAATTGATTAAAATGATATGTACACTTTTTGTTTATGTTCTTAAGCTTGATTATGGCTCCGTTCTAGAAATTGATTGTATAACCTGCTTTGGGTCTTGATTCCTGAAATAAGTACTCCGCTTCCCTGTGAACACAACAAGGGACGCCGCTTTTTTTCAGTAACAACTGTAAATTTTCTCCGCACAAGATAGATCACCGGTTCCTTTTGAAGTCCCTCCTTGCACTATGATCTTAAACTTGCATAATGACAAAATCTGATAATTTCTCATATTTATTAACACAGACTTGTTTGACATTTTTACGGCTCATGGTGTTCTCTTGCTTTCCATGTACAGTTGCGTCACGGTCAGGAAACTAATTAGTCACTAGTCATCCTCACACACACGCTATGCGTGTGTTAAATTTCTTATATACAAAGATACAAATAATCAATTCAACTTAAATAAATATAAATAATAACATAGAATAGAGATAAAGATTGCATATGGATAATTATGCCATGAAGATGCGAGAGTATATGAATTTATGCTTACACCGGCGCTTTTACTTTGTTGCTTCTTTGTTGGTAATCCAAAATTGGAGAGAATGATAAATTAAGACTTCAAAAGTAAGTGAGGAATATGGTAGAAGGTTTAACATTGATGATGTATATGACAGTTTTTTGTCAGTTTTCCCCCGTTTCACATGAGGGATGGAGATGGGAGTTATGCTGCAGCAGTTTTTCTTCCTTTTTTTTCTAAAAAAAAAATGCTGACCCGAAATGTCCATGAGCAGTTATTAAGAGGGCCAAATCTTTAATATAATAGATAATAGATAGATAAACAGGGGTGGATGCAGGAATTAAAAAAAGGAGGGGCACAATTAAACTTGCATAATGACAAAATCTGATAATATCTCATGTATCTATTAACACAGACTTGATTGACAAATTTACGGTTCATTGTGTTCTCTTGTTTTCCATGTATAGTTGCGTCATAGTCAGGAAACTAATTAGTCATAAAATTGCTTTCAGCTTATTCTGTTTGATTCTTTTCTATGCTTATTTTTCTTTAACTTTTCAGTGATGCTTGTTGCTCATTACAAGTTTTTTAGTCCATTGAATAAAAGAACTGTTGCAGTTCTGAAACAATTCTTGCGGAGTTTCTAGTTTCCATCGATGGTTTAATATCTTTAAATTTGACTCATAAGAAATACTCTGTATTTACTGCTTGAAGTATTAAACAGTAAATAAGAAAGGTGCTTCCTAATTGTTGTAAAAGAATATGATTCACAAAATTTCAATATAGTGTTATCTCTTAAGGATACTTTAGACCACTTTGTGTATAGCCTATAACTACTGTCATTTGTTATGTCTCAGGGTCCAGAGATTCGCACTGGGTTTCTTAAAGATGGGAAGCCTATACAGTTGAAGCAAGGTCAAGAGATTACCATCTCTACTGATTATACCCTCAAGGGTGATGAAAACATGATTTGTATGAGTTACAAAAAGTTGGCAGAGGACGTGAAGCCACAAAGTGTGATTCTCTGTGCTGATGGTACCATCTCATTTACAGTTCTGGAATGTGACAAAGAAAAGGGCATGGTTCAATGTCGCTGTGAGAACACTGCTGTTCTGGGCGAGAGAAAGAATGTTAATCTTCCAGGTGTTATTGTGGATCTCCCTACGTTAACGGAGAAAGACAAGGAAGATATCATGAAATGGGGTGTTCCAAATAAAATTGATATGATTGCCCTATCTTTTGTTCGTAAAGGTTCAGATCTGGTGGAGGTTCGAAAATTGCTTGGTGATCATGCCAAAAATATTCTTCTCATGTCAAAGGTTCATTTCTTCCTCTTTAAGACAAATAAGTGATGGATATGATATCAACAATCCTTATTATAGCTAAAAATTTGACAACTTGCACGATGTACACTTCATGTTTCATAAAATGCAAGTCTCTGGAGTTTGGATTATACAATGTATTATTGTTAATAAAACAAGTAATTCTATTATCATTAATATGAAACTTGAGGATATTTTCTGAAATTGCGACGTTGCTGAATAATGTTGCAGCTTGATTGAGCTTATCAGTTTCTCACCTTCAATGTTGGGTTAAGATGTTGATTTTATCACTCGCCCAGCATTTGCTTGGGAAACTATCAAAGACAAATTTCCCTTGAACTTTATATATCCCCTATTTGATCACATGTATACAATGTTGTGTTATTCTTATTATACTTTAATTAGGTTGAAAATCAAGAAGGGGTTGCTAACTTTGATGAAATTCTCGCAAACTCTGATGCCTTTATGGTTGCACGAGGTGATCTGGGAATGGAAATTCCAATTGAAAAGATATTCTTAGCTCAGAAAGTGATGGTCTACAAGTGCAACATCCAAGGTAAACCTGTCGTGACGGCAACCCAAATGTTGGAGTCGATGATCAAATCTCCAAGGCCAACTAGAGCAGAAGCCACTGATGTTGCCAATGCAGTTCTAGACGGAACAGACTGTGTTATGTTAAGTGGTGAAACAGCAGCGGGGGCTTATCCAGAACTTGCAGTACGAACCATGGCCAAGATATGCGTAGAAGCAGAAAGCACAATTGATTATGGGGATGTTTTCAAGAGGATCACCGCAAATGCCCCTGTGCCCATGAGCCCGTTAGAAAGCTTGGCTTCATCTGCCGTTCGAACAGCAAACTCCTCAAAGGCTGTTCTTATATTGGTCTTAACCAGAGGAGGAAGTACTGCAAAGCTGGTAGCCAAGTACAGGCCTGGGATGCCAATCCTGTCTGTGGTAGTCCCTGAGATCAAGACTGATTCCTTTGACTGGTCATGCAGTGATGAATCTCCAGCAAGGCACAGCCTTATATTTAGAGGGCTGGTTCCTGTTCTATGTGCAGGGTCTGCAAGGGCTTCACATGCTGAATCAACTGAAGAAGCACTGGACTTTGCTTTGCAGCATGCAAAAAATAAAGGTCTTTGTAAGGCGGGGGACTCTGTCGTGGCCCTACACCGTGTTGGAACAGCATCTGTGATCAAAATTGTCACTGTAAAGTGATGATTCAGCTGTCCTGGTTACTACTGATGGAGAGAAACTATATAGTTTCATTTCTCTGTCCTGTATCCTTCCTTACCTGGTCAGAATTTCTCTGTCCTGTATTCTTCCTTACCTGGTCAGAAACATCAATTAACTATGATCAGTAAGTATTGTTTGTTTTCAAATTTTGGTATCAACTCTTTTTGGGTTGGCCTTCATAATCAATTCCAGTTGATGGAACTGAGCATTTGTTTTTGTTGCTCTTGAACTGTAGTTACCATATTTATATATAGGCATGCAACATTGGGCAAAGGGAGTTGAATAGTTTTGTTCTACGAAAATGCAAATTGATATTTCGCTTTGGATTTATTTTTGCTCTCTCTGATTTCTTATTATTATTGCTTTCTCTGATTTCGGTGCTATTTAAATCATGATAGGTTGGCTAAGCCAAATCTGTTTCCGCCACTCTAGTGAGTGCACGCTTGCATTATTTCAAGTTCTACCGAATCGTTCATCTTAAATTCTTAACAGGCTGCAGAAAGATAATGTGTTTAGTTGATCAGAAGGGCGATTGGCTTAATTTACTGCTTCGGGTGTCCATGGTAATTTTAGGAAGTCAGTCAACAAATTAGATAGAGAGGAGAGGGCAGTGCCGTTAGCTCATTGTTGGTAATTTTGAGTCGTCACTAATTACTTTTTTTAAAAACTAGCAATTGCTACGCTTGGTGTATTCTGATGAACCAGCCAATCACTACGAAGTTGTCTAACGTCCCCTTCTTTTACCTTTTAACATAATAACTTCTCGAAATTTTTATCGTTTATTCAATTTCAAACTTTAATTTTTTTTGTTATGGAAATAGAATTCCACAATGATTATGGGACGAGGGGATACATGCGAGTTGTTTTCTCTATTTTACTAATTTTGACAAAAGGCGTTGCACACCTAAATGTATACAAACACACGTAATAAATTATTAACCATTAAACATAATCACATGGTTTGAACTCCTAATTTTTAGAATGTCTTTTAGGTTTATCATGTTTAATTTTCTTTATATTTTGTTTTTGTTTTAAATTAAATTAAATATTTTCTTGGTATGAATTTCAATTAAAGAAGGGATTGCACACGCATAAAGCATGTGTTATTAAGCTAATATTAAATTAAAGACCTATCTTTTAGAATAAATGTATGTAAATTTATGTCACAAATAGAGAAATTTTTAAGTTAACGCAAATATATAGTGAGCTAGATAAGTTGCATTTTGAAGCATGAGAAAAAAAATAACCAAAAATAACTGCATGATGTCAAGATGACAATTGTGTGGTTCAGTGTCAGATATGATATGATCTAATTTTAAACCAATTACAAAATAATTTGCACCAAAATCGCACTGCACTAATACCGATTCAATATATTCTTAAACCAGAACTATACCAACTGGTGCATCAGTTCGATCCGCACCGTATCAAATCTAATTGAGAAAAATAATATAATATATATTTAAAGAATACTTTCTACAAGATGTTATATCTACATATATATATATATATATATATAATAAATAAATTTTGTTGATACTAAAATCAATATAAAGAAAATTAAGTATTTATAGAGTATAAAATCAAAGTTAAAACAATCAAATTATTATTTAATAAAAGCTATTATAAAAATTTATATAAATTAAAGTATAGGTTCGATATGATTCGGTATACCATAGTTTGATAGTAAAAACTAAAATCGCATTGAACCCTTACCAATTTAAGAATTTTTAAAGTAAAATCGTATTGATTACACCATCGGTTATGTCGGTTATAAATTATCATCCCAGATGATGTAGTTTTAAGCTTTTTATCATGGTAAAAACAGTTATTCCCTTTATCTTTCTAATTATGGAAGTGATAATTGCTGATCTATTTATTATAAATTTATCAACAATCTATTTAATATAATTAAAAAATTATATATAAATACAATATGTGGAATATAATTTAAAAACGATATGTATAATAATAAAATATACTGTAATATATAGTGATTTTGCACACACGATACGTGTGCCGCAATCTAATTGAAAGAATGATGCAAGTTGGTGGGGGAGAGAGGAAGGAAATTTACACCCTTGTCGATATATATTCTTCTTATTTCAAAATCAAGTAACTTAATATTAACTTTAAATTTTTATACAAAAAAATTGAGATATAAATTTCGATCAACTTAAATCAATGTTTGTTTATATATAAACTTTAATACAAAGAAATTTAAACAAATCATTACTGTACAATAACATATTTTATATCATTGTTTGTTGTTAATGTTACTATATGAAAATAACACGACTAATTAATCTATTAACGTTAAATCTTTCATCAAAATTTGCATTTTCACATTCAAATCAAATTAAACCAAAATTTTATTCCTAGCGTAAAGAGTAATATTTAGAAATTCAAATAAATTCTCATAACATAATAATATATTTCATGTTAGTATTTGTCTTTAATATTATTTGACTTTCTCTAATTTATCAATTCATTCAATTCAAATATATTAATGATAACATTTTATGTTTCATCACAACTTAAAATTCAAAATTAATCAACAAATAAAATATGTTATCAAATCAAATAAATTGCTGCTATAATAAATGAAACCTATATTAATACATTAATTTATAAGATTCGTTTGTGGATTTAACTGATCAAGGTATGAGTCATAATTAACACGAAAAAGTCGCTTGACCGGTTTGTTTATTTTTTCACCTAAAAAAAGTAACCAAATCAAACGTTTCGGTTTTGAAACTAACAAAATCAAAATTGATCATTTTTATTCAATTTTTTCGGTTTTTGATTTATAGTGATAAGTCGATTTTAATTTCGGTTTTTCTTATACATTAACAAATTTAAAATGATTATAATTCTAATATTATTAGTATAAAAGTTATGTAGTTATATTTACGTGTATACTTAAAACTTTACAATTTTTATTATAACTAGTATAAGTTTATTATTTACATAAAAGAATAAATAGTGATAGTAAAAAAATATTATTATAATTTTATAAACTTAAATTATTAATGATATAACACAAAATAACTATAAAAGTATAATACATGTGTATATATATATATATATATATATATATATATATATATATATATATAT
>CM025782.1:35094486-35122270 GCA_014636745.2 Centella asiatica | reverse complement strand
TATATATATATATATATATATATATATATATATATATATATATATATAAACTTACATTTATTAAATTTGAAACGGTCTGTTTGGTTGGTTTAGAATTTTTAAAACTTAAAAACAAAACCAACCAATCTTATATCAGCTTTCTTTAATTACAAATCATTAGTATTCGGGTTTTTTCAGTTTCAATTTTTTTCTGCTAGATTTCATTCGGTTTTATTGGTTTCTTTGATTGTTTTGGTTCTGTGTGCATCCTTACCTGGCCTAACGATCATTTTATATATATATATATATATATATATATTTTAAAGTAGTAATTCTAGGGACTATTCCATGTAACATAGGCTTAGTAGCTCTCGAACCATCAACAATTAGGAACCAATAAATCCATTTACCGACTTATTTGAAAATATTAACCGAATGGTATTTTTTCAACAGCAATTCTATCCATCCGTTTATATCTATATATTAATTCACAAGAAGAGAACACATTTAATATGACTCTTTAGTATTCTTTTTTCAATTTGATTTTTTAGTATTCGTTTTCCTAATTACAACAACAACTCCATCTGTTATATCTAAATCTCCTTAATTACATTGAAAATAATTATTTTAGTAAATAATAATCAAAGTCTACTTTCAATTTTTAGAAAATAAATATTATAAATAATAATAATAATAATAATAATAATCTAATCAATTTTAAAAAAGAACAATCATGCAACCGAGTATAAATAATTCATAATAAAACAATTACAATCTTAATCACAAACTAAACCTATTTAATTAAAATAATTATAACTAAATTAATAATAAAACATAATCATGTAATCTACCATAATTGATCAATTATGATTAAATCAAATTATAACAAAATCAGTCATTTTTCAAATTTACAACAATAGAATAAATTCTTATAATACAAAATTATCTCCAATGTGTACATATTAAAAAAAATATTTTGTGAGTTTAATGTAGAGTACATAATATAGATAAATAATAGCTAATCAACATGAATAATAATGTTAAAATTATTGAAATTGAAATGTGAAATAATAAATTTATCCAAGATTTGATATTAAAAAGAAAAGAGGAAACAAGCATGATATCATTCTATATAACATTTCATACAAATTAAGCAAATTAAATCATGCACAAAATATGTGCTAAGTGATAAAATTTTATTTTCTTTTATACAATAATATATAATATGAATGTGTGAAACATGACTTGTATATGTAAGATATAACTTTTGATAAATTATTTTTATTTTATTAATTATTTAAATTTACTTAAAACAATGATAATAATAAAATGAAGAAAAGAAAAATATTTTATTTAACTTAATTGATAAATAAATATTTGAGTAAAATATTGCATTAATTTATACTATTTTTACATTTAAATTGTAAAACAATAAAATAATATGCATAAAAATAATTTGTAAAATATGAAAATATTAACAATAAAAGAAAAATTATATTAAAATATTAAAAATAAAAATAATATCAAAATACTAAAATATAATATATTTTTTAAAATTCATGTTGTGCATGTGTTTCCGTGCTAATTAATATAGGAATTCACTAGAGTCTTTTATAAATCAGGTAGATTGAGTATGAGTCCATTGTTGTAGAATAGACTAGGATCAAATTAATTATAATATAATATTATAAAGCTAATCGTAATTAAATTTATGCAATTAAAATAATTATTATCAAATTAACAATTACAAATAATAGTATAATTTATCATAACTTATCAATATAAACTAAATTATTAATAAGTTAATATGTTTTAACAAAATAATTATACTCCAATCGATTATTAATTAAATTAATAATTTATATTAATATCATTATTGATTTCATTTTAAATAATTTTATTTGTCGTTTAATTTTAAATTAGCTGTAAAATCTGTGTACGGCAAGAATAATTTATAATTATTAACAATTGAAAATAATTTATCCCAAAGCATGTCCCGGAAGTATTTGAAGAAGTTTCTGGTTAAAGATTCTTGAAATTTAGGGAAAAGAACTGGACTGCAAGAAAGCTACCCTGTTTGTACTTTCATAGAAGAGTGCAGGGTTGTGATATAGAGAGAGGAGATGGAAGAGTGGAGGGCGAAAGGAGATGAAGCAGGAAAACCATCGTCGTCGTGGGAGTCTCTGTACAACAAGGTCTCACCGTCCGAAGATCTGTCTCGTACTCTTCTCCAATCGACCGACTCCGCTATTCGATCTGCTCGTTCTTTCCAACACACCTCTTCTGACCTTTTCCAATCTCTCAAGGTTCTTTATTCACTCCTCCGAATACATTATCAGCCGCCCATTCATACTTGTCTGTGATTATTATTATTATTATTATTTTGGGTGGAATATTTTGTATTTCGTTTTGTTTTGGTTCACAATTTACTTGATACATGATGTTGTCCTTCTGGAGATGCATAATAGTAATGTGGTATAAGCAGTCGCGGCACATGATTAATTTACTTTGCTGCTCCGAATTTCTAGCATTTGCAGAACATATTAAAGAGAAGATGTTGAGCACAACTTACAAGTGGAATCGAATATAAGATTTCAACATGTAGTAGGTTCAAAATTATGATATGATATTTTCCACCCTTCCCCTCAAAAGTAGCTAACATAGGATCCTTAAGTGAAAGCAACAACAGCCTTATTATATAAGACCTAATTGTAACTGTGGTTGAATTTGTATCGGTTGTCTTTATTCTTAGAGCCACTCCATTAGGCAGACAACTTCCCATGACCTGGAAATTTTGTTTTTACTTTTCGTTGGTGCTTACTAGGAAATACATAACAGTCCCTTCCCTTCGTCTTCCTTTCATCCTGTCCCACTTTCATCCTCAGCCATTCTTTCTCCTCAAATGCCCACACGACCAGTACCACCAGCACTACCATTATCTCATCATCAATAGATACTAAATTAATCTCATAAATTTAATGAGAATAGAGACGTCAAGATCATGGTCCGCTGTACATGGAACATTGATACTTTGCATTTAAACATCTCTATATTGTGAGAGGGGTTCCCCCATAAGATATATACAAATGAGAGAAAATATCCAAGTCGCAGAGCAACAATGGTTAGTAAAAGATGAAAAAGAAACAAGAGAGAAGAATGAGACAATAGAGAGAATATCAGTTCATTTGTTGCTTGTCTTTTTCCAATTAATTACAGCTTGCTACAATATGTAATCCCCACGATACAGGATACTCATGCTCAATCCATGCTGTTGCATGGTTTCTATCATAAAGCATAGCAAAATAAACTTGAAGCGAAAACCAACGAAGCTCATGTCCCTGAAAGCATCCATGTCGTGATGGATGATGATGTTTCTCCCCGGATTTAATCTTAAGAAATTTATCTCAGTGCCTATCCATATCACACCATCCTAGAGTGGCAGAGTGGTCCAATTCCGTCAATATTTCAAGTATGCTCAGCCCTTTGATATTCGCTAAAATGATCAGTTTTTATGGTCTGCCATAGGGCACAAGGTGTTGATGCGGGAATTATTTTGGAGTCCATCAGGCAAGATGAGCCACTTCTTAAACTTGTTTTTAACAAACAGCATCGTAGGGAGGATGATTTAGCTATTTTGAGGATCCAATTTGATACCCAGTGTGTTTTATGCCAACAATATGAGGAAGACTTTCACCACCTGTTCTTCAAATGCTCCAACTCACTTGAGCTTTTCAATTGTATATGGTGGCTTTGCCACATTGGGATTCAATAACACAATACTCTAAGAAGCATGTATTCGGGATTTGGCACATATATAAAACTAATTAATTTTTAAGATATACAAACATGTGTACGTTACTAGGGCTATAAATGAACCGAGCTGTTTACAAACAAACTCGTGTTCGGCTCGTTTAAAACTCGTTCGATTCGGCTCGTGAAAATAAACAATCCAATTTTGAATACAATTTTTCCTTCGTTAAAGATTTCAGGCTCGACTCGGATTGAATTCGAAAGTTCGAGTAAGCTCGACTATTATATATTGTTTGGCTCATATTCAACTAGGATCGACTCGTTTGAATAGTTAAATGAGCCGATCTTAAATAGATTTTTTGTTCCTTAAGGATTATAGGCTCGATTTGGCTTGTTTATAAAAATGTTTGATTGGGGTCAGTCTATCGGCCTTCTCGACCTGACCTAAATACGGCCCACTCTGGCCAATGGGATGAGCCCTAGCCTAACTTTGCTTCTAAGACAACTATCACATCACTCGGGGGTCGGCTAGTCGGCCAAGCGTATCAAGTACACCACTTAACACTATAAATACCCCTAAGCTCACTAGAGCCCTCCACTCCTATTAACACTCATGTCGGAGAAGCGTTGGAAGCAATCCTGTGGTTATAGGTGACCCGAGCATCCATTCCAGTTGAACCGACTCAATTCGACCTCCAATCATGGGCCATTCCGTTACTCCTTGGTCCCCAACACTTGGCATTCCTCCCACTTGAAAAAGTATTATCCTTAAAAAGTTTGGCAGGAGATTTCACCAATGGGTCTTCTACATAAAAGTACGAAGGTCTAGTAGATTTTGTAAAACAATGTTTTTGAGAAGTGACAATGTTATGTACTCCGATTAGTTTATCAATGGAGTCTATGTTTGATATCTTTTTCCAAGTTCGGTTATTTAATGTCCGTCCTCCCATGTTGCGGATTAATTTAATGATGATTTTGGTATCTAATATCTCAGATTTTGTCCGAAGGCAAAACTCCAACAATAAAAAAACACACTCATTCAAAAAAAATAGCATTATAAATAGGACAATAGTTACATTAGCAGAACAATCAACAAAGTTCAAATGAAAGTTTTACAAGGCCAATTGGCCGAAATTCAGATGTAGTCGGATTAACCACTCCATTTTCCCCAGCATAGGGGCTTTCCTTGGGTTCCTCCCCTTCAAGGTTCGGGGAGTCCTCCTCGAGTAGCCTGAGGATCGGCCGAATGTCGAAGCTGATCAGACCATCCTTTGATAGCTGATGGAGGCAGGAGTCGAGGCCTCGAGCCTTTTCCAAGACAAAGGAATCAGCTCAAGCAGTGTCATTCTCCCTGAACTCCTCCTTCACCTTCCCCTGGTCGGAAGCTAGCTTGTTGGCCTGCTCCTTGAACTTTTTTAGTTCTCCCTAGGTGGCTTCATGTTCCTCCTCCTCTGTCTTGAGGCTCCGCTGTACCACCCCAAGGTCGGCTTTGGCTTTCTCGGCCCTAGCCTTCCATTGATCCACCTTTGTGGCCCGGTTCTTCCACAATTCGGGCTTCTCACCCTTCTCCTTCAGATCCTTTGCCTTATTCTTGTGGCAGTTCCTTTCCCCCTTAGGTGAACATTTTGTTGGCGGATCTTGTTACCATCAGCCATGAACTGAGTCGCCTGACGGTTGAATGCCCAAAACTATAGACAAACGAGCGGGTCAAAACATATAAAAAAGAAGAAAAGAGAAAGACGCAATATAAAGAAACAGGAATGCACCTCGGCAAAATGGGTCGTCCTTTGACACCATAGAGGCATCCAATAGCTGGTGGGGAAACTTCCCCGACTTCTCGCCGAAGGAGGTCCGCTAGTCGCCCCTTCCCCATCAGTAACCCACTTTTGGGCGACGGGCGGGATTATATACTTCTTCTTAGAAGCAGGCCGCCGGTTGTGATAGGATCGTTTGGTCCACCATATCATCCAGGTGAATGGCATCCACAAGCTTGTGGGGCGACTGAGGGGTTGGCCCACTGGATGTCAGTCGGGCCACCACCCGCCTCTTCACCTTGGGTTGCACGTTGGGAAGCCAATTAGCAAGGGGACCCTCCACCTTCTTCCCGACCTCCTTTAGTGCAGCAACTTTCTTCGTATCCTCCTCACTAAGCTTGTTCAGAGGTGGCACTGCAAAAGGAAACAAGTTGGAACAAGCATAAGCAATAAAAGCAGAAAAACAATATGCCAAAACAAAACCATAAAGCGAAAAACGACGATAATACACTCCCATAGTTCCTCCCTCCACCTCTCCTTCAGCAGATCCTCGAAGGTCTACTTATTGATCCTGTCCACCGCCCCTTTGAACTCTTGGTAACCCTTATCATTTTCGCTTAGGAGGTCAACATTCACCTCTTCCACGTCTTGTCCAAGTCTTGGGCGCTCAGAAGTCTCCATTCCGGCAGGAATGAGACCTCTCCCCCAGATGTATACCCACTTGGAGTGCCAACTGTTATGTGTCTTGGCCAGTTTCATCCACGTTCACGACCCATCCACGTTCAAGACCCATCCACGTTCAAGGTCCCATGCTCCTTGGATCGGTTAAGGGCGAAGGTGTGCATAAAGTAATCCATGTGGGTTCGATCCAAGGAATTGATCGTTGCACCTCATGCCTTAACTATGCCATGTCAATGCTGTTACTCCAGTCCTAATTGAGGACTAAAGTTATTGCTTCGCGCCAAGGCGAGCCTATGATAACTATACCACAATCAATATTATCTACTACAATTCACTGGTAAACTAAGTGTGGTGTTATAAGTTATAGTTTCTTGCTATTCTTTTCCTTAGATGGTTGGCTGATTCATCCTATAAGAGTATCACCTCAAAATAGATCTGTAACTGAGTTTTCAAAGATAATAATGTTGTGAGCTAGTCTGTGAGAAACAATTTCATTTATGTTCACTATCATACTTTAACGATTAGTATCTTCTGAAAGAGTTATTATTTTGAAAACGGTGGTTGTTTATAATGGTTCTTTTATTTCTTTGTTTCTCATGTTACTCAACAGTTGTGCTTACCTTTCATATTTAATGATGTTTAGTTGTTCTAAATGTACTGCAGGATTTTGTTCCTCAAATCAGATCTCAATATGAAATTTATGAAGATGCTTTCTTCATGAAAGTTAAAGGTACTCTTTATAATAGGAAGTTTCTTCAATTTCAGACCACTAAATTAAAGTATGCAATTTTAGGTAGATATGCACCATCAAACAAATGAATGAATAGGTTGTACCTAGATTGCCTGAAGAGTAATGATATCATTTGTAGCCTTTTCTTATATCCAAGCATGGTCTATTAATGTGTTTCCATTTTGTTCCTAGCTTGATCCTGAATTAAGTAGTTACTGTTAAAAGTCAAACGCATAACATGTGCACAAACAAGCCAATGTGATTCAACTTGAGTTGGGACACAACTCGATATCTTGTATTAGTCAGACCCATGGAGACGACATTGCATATAAATTGTAAAAACATAAGGTTGTGTCTAAAGGATGATGACTTATGTTCTTGTGTCTAATATTATGTGTGACTGAAGTTAAAAGCTTTCAGACATACATGTTCAACATGGATAGATGGGTATAGTAGGCTGGAAATGAAGTGTGTCCAAAGGTAATGGTGAATGAAAGCCAGCGGAACTTTCAGCTATCCAAGAAATATTCCAAAGTGAAGTGTTTTGTGAAGCAAACAATAATTTGTTGTTGGCCACTTTGAATTCCTTTCCTGGTCAAGCTGCTTACTGCCAAAGGCAAGTTTGTGTCAAGTCAATTGGTGTCTCCCTTCTAAAATCTTAAACTCCGAAGAAAGGTTAGTCATTAGACAAATGACACATCTCATGAGGAATCTGGCAATATTGCATATGATGCTGTACATTGGGATCTACACGCAGTGTCAGATTAGTTTGGGCATCTTATATTTTCATGGTTTTCTGTAAGCCCGAATGTGATAAAATCTCTAGTTGCGGAGAATCGGCAGGAGCCGGTTGTTCATGTTCAAAGTCCAGAAGATGATGGGAAATTGGGATACTTTTATTAGTTCTCATCCTTGAAATTTAACATTCTTTTTGCAGTGTCAAAGGGCAATAAAAATTCATTTAGGAAAACTCTTTTTGTCTTCTTTACTCCCTTTATGTTTTCTCTTCCCTTAGTCTTTTCAATCTTGTGATTATAAGTGTCATGTTTCTCTGGAACTCATACGACGGTGTATGTTATGCCAGAGCTATCGATTAATTCCCTTGGCAATGCTTGCCAAAGTTTTTATTATTACTTAAGATCGATGAAGCAAGGATTGGGTATGAGGATTCAGGTTCGTCTTACGGGGATATGACAGTTCGAAAAATCTCACAGAATGAGGATTTGTGGATTCGGCACATATATAAATTTATACATATTAAAACATAGAATTATACAAGAAAAACAAAATCATTCTCATGTTTGTATTAATTTCCTAGGCAGTCCTTTTCAAATTACATTAAACTAACTGATACAACATATAAAAGTAGTTATATTTGCACTATTTCATCATTCAAAACAAAAAGATAAACTACACAACAATCCCTCAGAAGAATCACACCGTAATTAGAAAAATCCAATAATCTAAGAACAAGATTCGGGGACTCGACAACCTATAGAAGAATCCCTGCTTCTTAGCTTAAGATATCATCGAGAAGCAATAGATTAGTTAGAAGTTACGCTAGAGTTGGTTATAGACTATGAGTAGATATACTTTCCATTTCAATTGTAACTTCGATTATTTGAATAAATTACAGATTAGAGAGCTCATAAGACTCTTATCTTTCTCTCTCTGGAGTTCTTATTTCGGTTTTATTTTTCTCCCTCCAACTCCAACTCCCACTCTGATTCTGAAATCTGTTAATTCTAGTTTAAAACTGTAGCACTTGAGATTCACAATCCCGGAAAATTGGTATCAGAGTTGTTCAATGCCTTGGAATTTCATCTTGTTCTAAGTCATCAGATTCTTCTCTTTGGTCAACTTAAATTCTTGTTGTTACTATATCTTTAATCTCTTAATTTCCAATGTGCCCTGTTTTATTGGTTCCAAAGTAACTACATTTTAATATTTGAAAGACAATTTAACTCATTTCTAAACATAAAGGTGATGTGTAACGAGGAAAAAAATTGTAAACTTAATATATTTTATGTTTATATATAAACTTGTAAGTAAATATATTATAAAGCTTATTAATGCAATAGTATTAATATTACGTAACTCGATATTAATTTGTAGTATTTTGGTTGGACGGGTGTCAATGTTACTATGCACGTATAATAATACCATTTTATTGCATATATCTGTATTCAGTTTATGTACATATATGCAGTATACATATAGCGACAACCTGCAGGGCAAGAGACAGAAGATAAGTGAGGTTATTTTTGTCCAAAAGTTGCCTCTTAACAGTCCAGATGCCTCTAGATATTGTAGGATATGTATGTACTTCTTGACATGCCCATTGCTAGATTCTTTAAGTTAAGACTGCATTCCACAACTTTCTAAACAAATAAACATGTTGAAGTACCTGTCGATTGTGTTCTATTGTCAGTTTAAACTGTGGTCAGCAACCATCACTTACATGCCTAAAGGATCAACAGATACTATGCAGTACAACAGGACAAAATGTCATCGTTCTGTATTTATTTAACTTTTATGACTGGGTCATGCCAAAACATCGTAGTTTCTTTACTGCTGATATATATTATATCTGAATGTGCATTTGTTTGTTATTTCCATTTTAACAGATGAATTGACTAGTGCAAGAAAGCACCCAGCTATTGCTGGTGGAATTGCTGTTACCACTTGCCTTCTTCTATTGCGGGGTATGATCTAGAAGCTAGCAAAGTAATGGTTATCTCTAAATGCTTCACTGCCCAAACTGTGTGCCTGCTGTTGACTTTTTGTGCTTCTGTAATCATCTGATGATTACTGCATGAATTACACAGTTATTCAGGGTCAGTTGTTTAATGGGTGGCCATGCATCGCAGAATAGTGTGACGGTATTGAATGTATTGTTGCGCCTCTGTTTTGAGATCTTGAATTGGAGTCTTGTCATTCTGTAAAATATGTGATTTCTTAAATAGAGAGATCAAGAGACTATTCAATTCAAACTTATTAGTTGTTTGCTTACATAGGCATGTCCCGTATTGAATTGCTTATATTAACAACAATTTTGTGCATTGCATTTTTAGTGAATAAGCTGCATTTCATAGTCATATAAGCTTCTTTGAAATATGCTGTTTTTGACGAGCAATACTTCTAAGTATGTTTGGCTTGAAAAATGGAGTAGACGAACATGCATGCAGTTGTTGACTCTCCACTCATTATTGAACACATGTTAAGCTATTTCCCCCAGTTTAACACCTCTTGTTTGCAGGCCCTAGAAGGTTCTTGTTTCGAAATACATTTGGTCTATTACAGAGTGAGGAGGTATTGTAGTTTAATGCCTCTGTAAATTTATTTCAATTTATGACACTGAAGAAATTCTTATAAGAAGTTTCTTGTAATGTCTAACTGATCCTTAATATGATGCCTAAACTTAGATAAGAAGAAGTGTTAAAGTATGGATACTAGAAGCTTTTTCATTTTTAATTTTGTATTATATATTTATTATTCTAGTTTTTCTTTTTGATAATTTTGTGAATTTGTATGGTCAGGGAAAAAAGAGTAATCCTTGTTCCTTTTAAGAAGTTTTCATCTGCAAGCTAAAATATTTGCAGGCACAGTTTGTTAGAGCTGAGAAGAATGTAAAAGAGTTAAACCTCTCTGTTGAAGTGATGAAGAATGAGAGCAGAAAGCTGCTTGAAAGGGCTAGCCTTGCTGAGACAGAGATGAAGCATGGCCATTCTGCTCTAATGTAAAAATTGGTTTCAACATTTGACCATCTTCTGTAGTACTGTTGTCATAAATTTAAACACTGATTTATCGTTGTATGCAGGAATGCTGGTAGTCAGATCCAAGGCCTCTCCAAATCAGTCTATAAAGCTGAAGCCGATGCTGTTGGTATGTTTATCCCTCTCTTGGTATAATTATGATGGTATGTTATGGTTACTCGGTGAACCTTCAGACTCACTGAGCTAAAGATTCCAGTGACTTCTGGTGTTTTAATTGTTAAACCAGCTATATTTATATGATTGAAGTATAAATCTAAAGAATGACACTCACTTGCAACTAATGGTACAGATTCTGTTCACTGCGTCATGCTTTAAAATAAAAATTTAGTGTTCAGCTGCAGTGCCAGGTAGAGATTACACTTGGATTATGCATTGTGAGGACTGTTAGTTGTAGGGCTGCACACAGTCGGTTTTCTGGAAGAAGAAAAACTGAACGACATAACCGACTATGTTTGTCTTAACAATGGTCAAACCAAACCTGGCTGCTAGATCTGGTTTCTATTGGTCTTAGTTTGTGCAGTCTCCAGTCAATACAACTGTTTTCAGTCAGGTTTCCCTTCAATCTAATCGTTATTATGCCTAACTGATGGCTACAAAATCAGATAACATAATTTGAAAATGGCCAACCATTGTTTCCACTTTGTCATGAATCAAATTTACTTTAGGGGCTAAGTATTTATTTTCCCATATATGTATAAAATCATTTAACAAACTACAGTGGTTAATTAATATAATCATTACATTTAGTAGGGGTAATATTGTAACTTGGTCAAACCTGCTTGTCAGATTTTTTGTTATAATCAGAAGCATCAAATTGGAGCTTTTAATTATTTCCATAAAACTGATTATATTTGGGTAAAAATTAGTAGGTAAACAAACACTAACTACTTAAAAAATGTTATTACATGCAAGTTTGACTCTTTATAATCAACGTTGAACACGCTATTAAGAGTGTTGGACAGTGAACTAATTGAAGGAATTGAAAATGGTTAGGTTGAACATTGTTACCACTTACCAGGTTGGATAGGATCGTAGGACTAATGTCAAGAGTAGTTAGAGTAGCACTAATTGACAGTGATGATGACAGACAAGGTTTAGATAATGACTTTGAGCCTCTACCTAAAGATGCTTTGGTGTGAAGAGTTTTATGTTTTATATTAGGAGAACAGGTAGAAATAAGGGAAAGAACTATAAATAGGCTTCAAGAGGTGAATGATGATCGAGGACATGATGTATTTCATCCATTTCCCTTTTTATTATGCATGCGTCCCTCCCTCGATCCCTCTGTGTTCGCACGCGTGCATGTGTGGTGTCTGCTATATATGTATGTAGGTGAGTTTTGTTCTTCGGGCATATGAGAGCTTTTAACTGGGTTGCTATTTCAGATATTCACAGAGATTGGCAGGTTGTGTTCTATTAATTTGTTGATTTACCACTTCTTGAGAGGCACTTCCTTTCTTTCTGTACCATCCCTCCCCTCCTAGTAGATCATCTTCCCCCACCCTGCCCCCATTTGATTGGAAGTTAAGAGTGAAAATCCGAAATGTTTGGGTAGGTTGATATGCACTAACAGAAATGCAGAACCTAAAACCCTTATGTACTTGAACAAGAGCATTGATATTTCCACCACCTCTTTTTCCTACTTCTGTAATCTTCCTCTCACACAAGTGTAGAAGCAACTCGTTATATATGCATGTTGAATGATTTTCAAAGTGAAAAAAATTCTGAAATATCACTTCCCCTAAATAATTCCCAGATGGTGTCTAAGAAACTTTGAGTTTTGCTTTTGCTGTTAGCAATTAAGTGATGGAGCTCTCTTCTTTCTGTTTCCAACAATTTGTTCTGGTCTACAATTTATAGCTGGTTTAGAGGGCAGAAGGGGACGTTACTAATTTTATCACACTTCTGATAGATTTGATGGATGTTCTGCGAGAGATCCCTGGTAGAGAAGCTCTGAAACTACGAGCTGAGGCAAGTTTCTTGCATACCTATGCTTTTGCTATAACCTTCTTGATGATGCCTGAAGACACCTTCTGATGCTTTGAATCAGGTTGCTTCAATGGCGTCCTTGCTCCGACAGCAAAGAACTGATGTGAAAAAGAGGATACTGAAGATCTCAGAATTAGGCGTTCCAATACGATAATTTGCAAATATATTGAATTATTCTATTGGTTACTGCAACGGATGCTTCATCACCTACCATAGAGATCTACCATTGTCGTAGTGGCCAATACTAATGAGAACTGGCGGCAGATGTGGCCATGTAATATGCAAAATGTATCCCTATGTAGACTGTTTTCAAGTTGAACAGATCCCAAACCCCACCCACAAATAAATGTATCGACATCTATTTCCCCACACTACTACAAATACTCATCTAGGCACGTGACATGAGTACACAGATAAAACTTAAATTTGGTCAACTTATCAGAAGAGGGGTCTGTGGGATTTCTACTATAGAACCATGGTGAACGTTTGATACGAGAATTTGGAATTGGATGAATTGGTAGGTGATTTATCTACATTGTCGTATGTGTGAAGAATGCAAATAGGTTAGGTACCTATTTTTTACAAAAGGACTGGAGTTCCTGTTTTTCATTTTCCAATTTCTACATTATCTTGGATATATTCAATCATATTGATAACTACGGTGACAGAAGTTATTAGATTGCACAAATCTGATATAACATTGTGAAAAATTAGTTTTATCTGAACCAACTGATATTCAATCATAATAACTACACCGTTATTATAACATTGTGAAAAAGAGAAAATCTGATGGTTAAATCTGACTTTATTTGACGTTGTTATATATATAAGCTAGACATCACCAAGTATTGTTAAAATTATAGTCACATCACAAAATATGTTATAATTAGTTCTATGAACTATTTGCAAAATTAGTTTTATCTGAACCAATTGATTGTAAACATACAGTAAACCCGAACCAGTGATCTGAGTTAACTGGGTATTTATCTTAATAAACTTGTTCTAAGGTACGTTTTTATAAAATAACATAATAATATCATCTTTTGCGAAAAAATTAATACTAATTAGAAGAATTATATTTGCAAGTACGTTCTAACATTGTGTTTTACTAAATTAAGCCTAATTCAAATTCGAATCAAAATTATGACTACACTCAACTAACAACCAACATTTAGTTAAATAATTATAATCAAATATTAATTACATACGACATAATCAAACAAATACTAAATTATCATTACTTCAAATATAAAATAATTACTTATAACACAATCAATCAAATGATTAAAACCAATTTCATTGTATATATAAATTGTAGCCTATTTACTCTAGTCTTGCAAATTCACCGAGCCGCAAATAAAAATATGTAATAGATTCAAAAATACATTAATAAATAATGTCACAAGTTATCTAAGGTAACTTCAAAATATGCATTTTAATGTATTCAATTAACAATTCGAATCCACATAAGGGGTACGGAAAAGTATAAGAGTAAATATACGAATATTTCATATAATTTAGAATATATCGGATTTAACTTATGGTTTGGTTAAGATGGTTCACGCGGCCTTAAATCTTGAAGGTCGAGTAAAAGTAATATTGTAAGATAGTGGTGACAAGTTTGTGAGTTTTAGGCAATGATTTTTTATTTAATGGAAAAAATATATCTTCACGCTTTGCAGTTATAATTAACTAACGGGAATCGATATTAACAAGGCAATCAATAATTTGTTCACTATGTTGAACAAATTTACCTATACTTTACCAAAACTACCAAATACTCCCAAACACGGAGATGACTTACTGTACATGAATTCTTTGAGAATTATGTTCTTCATTCATCCAAATTGAACTATTTTGACTTATTTGGTAAATCTCACAAGGTTAGAAAATATATATATATAGTAATGTAGCTTTACTGGTAACAATATATATCGTGTTTGGGAATATAGAATATAAAAGAGAAAAACTTGCATAACAATATCACTTCACCTATAATTTGATTGAAACATTATAAATTTGAATATAAATCGTATGCAATAAGTCCATCAAATGTAAGAAAACTAACCAGTCAATCACAAAGTATTTGAGTACTTACAGAAAAAAAAATGAAACAATCAAAAAGTCAAAATAGTTAAGAAGCCACAAGATAATCTGAAGAATTCTTTCATATCAGTGTAGAAGATGAAATAACAATATGCGATAGAGATGACGAGCGGAAAAGTTTGACGCTCTACCGAATGCGTGGTATATGATGCTATTTACTTCATATTTGTCTTGAGTAATTATGTGAGTAAACGATAGTTTATATGGTATGGACAAAATCTGTCCAACACAGAGAATAATTATTGATTGCCTTATCCGTATAAAAATCGCCCTGTTAGTAACAATTCCCTTAACTAAATCTTAGCAAGTGATGAAAAATATTTTTATTTGACACTACTGAAAATGACTTTACTTTGGTTTTTCAAAACCAATTAAATTATTAAACACTACTTCTGTTTTAGTATCTGTAAAGTTGAATCGGTAATTAAAATGAATTAAACATAAAAACTGAAGTGATCTTAAATGAATTATACCGAACGAATATAGGAAAAGTGGGAAATGATTGCTCACGTAGAGAAGTTTCCTATTCTTGTGCAACGTGTGAGTATGTATGCATGTATGTATTTATGTGTTAATTTTCTAATATCAAATTACTTTATACCTTTCTAATACCGATCAAAACAATATTTAAGAATAATATTTGTTTAAAAAAAAATATTTGTATAATTTTTTCACTATAATATCATAATTTTAAAAATTTATTATTACAATTTTTTTATATAATTTTTTTTCGGACATTTATAACAAATTTAATGAAAAAAATTTATTATTTCTATATATAAATTTTAGTCAAATATACAAAATTAAGTCGTCAAAAGTTCAAATGTTATATTTTTTTTATTTGGAACGGAGAGGAATAGTTAATCCACAAGTAAAAATCAATCCAACAACAATTGATTCAAACAAAATTCCATCTGTAACATTGTCAGAAAACTCCCCACTCCTTCCAACAGACTACGATTCATTCCTAAAGCTACATCAGAATATTCATTAACCAAATTTGAATCAGGAACATTAAATTCTCTTGATTACTTCCTCTACAAATCAACAAACCACCATTTGAACTAAATCCACAAGCAAGATTTACACAAACAACAATTGTTGACATCGACCTGTCTATTGGCCTTGATCATTGATTATTTTTTTTGAAAAGTATAGAGATTTTTAAAGTAATAAAAAATTATATAATATAAGATAGTTGGTAGGTGGGTGAAGTAATAAAAAATCATGTAAGATAGTTAGCAGATGTTATGTACGTTAATTTTTAAATACTGATATTTCATGTAACCAAAAAAATAAAAATAAATAATAGTTGACACCGATAAAATAGAGAACTATTTTAAATAAATGATGAGAGTGCGTTTTTACCACCAACAAATCACTTCACTCGAATTCATCAAAATTCCGGAAGCAAACTCAAACCCACAGGAGATTTCACGAAATTGAGCAGACCCATCTGACCCAACCAACCTCTAAGATTTTCAATTCCATTTGTGAGAGCACAAATTTGAGTATCACCGACTGCAAGGTTTGGTAACAGAAAATTAAATTGAGGTAAAGCGTTTTAGCAACGAAGCTAGAACTCCAGAAAATGAGATTATAGCCCCGGGACCTCACGCCGCAAAAGGAGGAAATACCAGGGGTAAGCTCTTTTCTGCGGAGAATGAAAACTCATGATGATGAAATAAGAGAGGGTTTTCACGCAATATTTCTATTACTTAGCGAATTAGCAAATATGACGGACTTATTCGTTCAGCCAAATTTAATCCTTATAAAATTCAAATCAATCACACTTAATGGGAACGACAATAAGAATAAGTTTAAGGGAGAAAATGGGGATGGTAGCGAAGGATGATGAGAAAATGAGATTATCTGTAACTCCCAAATAGGAATGAGAAATATGATAAAAAGTGGCAATGGATAATCTGTAACTCCCAAATAGGATAACCTCTTTTTACATATTTTTTATTCCTAGACTTTTTTTTTTTTTTTTTTTTGGCAACAACACTTCTACAGTAAACCGAATGGACTTGGCTCTTCTCGTTGCTTCTTCCCCTAATTTCTCTCTATACACTTTACAATTTTATATAAGATTAATTTTACGTAATTTTAATCGTATATATAAACAGAACATGAAAAAAATATGAACGTGTATCAAGTTTCATACGATTTATCAATGTAAAACATATTCATCTTAATAGTTAAAATTTGATTTAATTTAAATGATTGAGATTTGATGATTTTTTAATTGTTAAAATTATGTGTTTTATTTTGTTAAATTATATGAAACATAACATATTTTCATATTTTTTCATGTTCTATCCATATGTACGTTTAAAATTACATAAAACTAATTCTATTTAAGATTATAAAATGTATTGAGAAATTGGAGGGAAGGAGTATATGTACATTTAAAATTATAAAATGTATTGAGGGAAATTGAAAGAAAAGAATAATGGAGAGGAGCCAAGTCCAAACCAAACACACCACAAGAGAATATAGTTCATGGTTTTGGTCTTACAACAATTTACTTGGAAAATATGACAGAAAAAAAAAACAATACTCCTTCCGTCCAAATTTATATGTCGTAATTTGACTTTTTCTAATCAAATTGATCATATTTGACCTTGAAATATCTTTTTATATTTATTAAATAAAGACACATAACTACTGTCATAAGAAAATATATTGAATATACTATCAAATTCAACTCTTATAATTTCTGAATATAAAATATACATGTCAAATTATGAGTTTGAAAATTAGTCAATTTGATATGTCAAAGTCAAATTACGACATATAAATTTAGACGGAGGTAGTAAGAAATAAAAAGAAAGACTTTTTTTTTTTTTTGGTAATATTAATAAATTCTAATATCCATTAGAAGGGGGAGGGGGGGATTTGAAACTTGTTCTATTGTCAAGGGGTATGAACTTTTACCATCGGAGGAAATGTTCAATTTGAAAAGAAAGACTTTTGTATAAATAAAGTATACTCCGTAAAGGCGATGAGATGAGCCGATGATGATATCCTATTAGTGATTCTCTAAGCCATGGTAAATGTTTCAGATGGAACGCTAAACGCTTATATTCTAAAGTCACTCCTCAAGCACATGGCGTTGTATCTTAAGCTGTGTATTTATCAGGTGCAGAACATTGTATATCATCTCAGATTGTAGATGTGATGTATCCCCAACTATGAATTGGTTGAGTGTGTTACCCACTCCAATGTAACTCCAACCTGGAACCTTATTGATGCCCGTGGTCCTCCTCATCAGGTTCCTTGCCATTCCAGCTTCATTCCACCAACCCAAAGAAGCATATATATTAGACATCTGGGAATAGTTTCCGGCGTTGTGTGGTTCCACTGCGATTAGATGTTGCAAAGCTTTCTCTGCAAGCTCAACATGATTATGGATTCTAGAAGCAGCAAGAAGGGACCCCCAAATAGCTGAATTTGCTTCAAATGGCATCTCTCTCACTAGTTGCTGTGCCTCCTCCAGGCAGCCAGCACGTGCTAGTAGATCAATCATACAACCATAGTGCTCAATGTCTGGTTTGATCCCATACCTCAAATACATGGCATTGAAATAGGAACGACCCTGTTCAACCAACCCAGCATGGGAACAAGCAGAGAGGACCGCTATCAATGTGACTCTATTGGGAGTCACACCAGCTGTCGTCATTTCCATACGAGAGAACACCTCAAGTGCTTCTTTTCCGAGCCCATGAAGTGCCAGTCCGTTGATTAAGGTTGTCCATGTCACAACGCTTCTCTTTTCCAAGCTATCAAACACTTCAATTGCCTTTTGAATGTTGCCCGATTTTGCATACATGTCGATTAATGAATTGGTAAGAGGTAGCGTTAGGGGTAATCTGTTTCTGGTTATGTAGTTGTGGATCCACTCCCCTAAGTGAAGGGCACCCATTTGGGCGCAAGCTGAGAGAGCAACCAACATGGAAATCTCATCTGGCTGGATACCCTCGAGCTGCATTCTTTGGAAGATGCTGATAGCGTCGCTTGGCCTGTTTGATTGTACATAGCCTGCAATGACAGCAGTCCAGCAAATAACAACATTAGCTGTGTGATCCTGGGTTTGGGGCATCTGCTGGAGCAGAGATAGTGACAAGTCGGCCTCACCGACTTTAGCATATCCAGCAATCATAGCATTCCAACAAGTGAAGTCCCTGAAAGGCATTGAGTCAAATAGGTTGCGAGCGCAGGGAATGCAGCCGCAGGTTGAGTACATCCGTATGAGTTGTGCTGCCACGTAAACGTGAAGGTTTAAGCCGGTGGTGATGGCTTGAGCGTGAATCTTTCTTCCTAGGGAGGGGGAAGGGGAGGGGGAGGAGGAGGACAGAAGAGCAACTGCCTTGAGGACAAATGGGAGGGTATAAGAATCGGGGCTTAAGCCGGCGGCTCGAGCTTTATGATAGAGAAAGATGGCGTCTGTGGGATATTGATATGGATATTGGGGTTGGTGAGGGTGAGGATGAGAGAGTACAAGAGCCCTGATGATGGCGTTGTAGAGGTAGATGTGTGGAGGATGGTAGAGGTAATTGTGAGATCTGAAGAAGGTGTCATAAGCGTAGTGGAAGAAGCCCAAGGAAGAACAAGCGTATATGAAATGGCTGAAGAGGATGTTATCATTGTCTAGGCCTCTACTAACAATCATCAACCCGTGGGTTTGCTGTATGTGCTTCGCCGACCTGCACCTACGGATCAACTCAAAACAGTACCACCTCCTCATTCATGAATCATTCACATATATATCCATCCATCCATCCATCCTACCTCCTTCCAATTCATATATTTAAAACCAATTAACCTCTTCCATCAATTTCAAGACCCCTGAAACTTCATTTTTGTTATATGCAAAAATTGGTCCAAACGTACAAAATAAGGTTAAAACGTAAGTTCTACTAAAATAATACTACGTAATCTATCTTTTTCAAATTAAAATAACTGTCGCATTAACTCAGAATCTATGTATCGATTAATTTAAGAAACTATTCCGTGCATTAATGTATCCTCTCTTTTTCATCTCAAAAGTTAAAAGATATATGAAAAAAGAAAAACATAACTAAATATCTTCTTTCAAAATTCTCTACTTTTAAAAAATATTAATAAAAGAATTCTAATAATTCACTTTTATTTCCCGTTCTTTCCTTCAAAACTCAAAGACACCCTCTTACACTGCGTTCATAAGTTTTAGATACACATAAATAAATAAAAAAGAACAAAAAAATTGATTTTTTTTTTTAAGGTAGTGTTTCTAAGTTTATAACAGAAAATAACAGGAAAACTTAAATATTTTCTTTTATGATGTTTCTGAGTTCGAAAGAAAAAGAAAAGAAAACTATTTTTTCCAGCTTTATCCTTTTAATTTTTTTAACATGACATGTTATTGGAGACAGAGATGTAATTTTATTGTAATTGGAGCTTAAAATTAAAATATGAAATTTGTTTACTTTTCTAATTTTCTTTTATATCCAAATCATGTCATTATTAGAAAGAAAAGTTCGACAAAAAACGTGCACACTTAATTTAATCATTTCTTTTCTTTTCTATTCTCCTAAAAAGTCATAAACATGAGAAATGGATGAAAAATATAAAAACTTCTCATATTTACTTGTCTTTTCTATCCAAAATAAAACTCATGAATATAGTATTAAATTTTTTTCATCTCATTTTTTTTTTCATTTTCTCTCCGAATTTATACTTCAAGACCAAAGCTAAAACAACAAATCTTTTGCCTTTTAATATGGCATTTTCTCCATCACTTAGTGGAGTATAGTTGATACCATATTTATTAATTAAAATTGACGATCGAAATTTTTCCATTAAAATATTCGGAAAAAACAACAACATTTTAGGTTAAAATAATAATTATACATTTCAAGGAAAATATAAATGTAGATGAGAGATAACTAATATATTTCTATATATTAATTAATTAACAAATCATATTTCAGGAACAGAGTCAACTCTGCTTAATTAAATATGAACTCGGTAAATTTCATTATTCTTTCTTTTTCATATTGTTAGTAATTTTAATCACTCAAATCTAGATACTGTTTAATTTGACTTTGAATGCGTTTCTATTTCCATGTTTAGAACAAATACAATTTAGTTATGATTTTGAACGAATTAATAGTTAAAAAAAAATTACGTTATGCATATAATCACATCTATAAAAATATTAGAAATAAAAAACATCTAAAATTATAATTTTCTTATATTATTAAAAATAAAAACAAATGCACGGGTATACTAAACTAGTTAAATTAATGTTATAACAGTGAGCTCTTGAAAAAAAGGAAAATTCTCAAGAATCGTATTTAAAATATCAAAAATTTCAACTGAAAAATACAAACAATATATAGATTCCGTTAATTTATGATTGTTGCTGTTGTTGTTTTTGAAGTCACGCTATCAATATTATCTCTACTATTGATCTTATTTTCATTATTTAGTTGTTGTTATATCAAAGTAGAAAATTTTATATTAAAAATATTATTTATATACTTTATGATATTTCATTTTAAATTTATTAAAAATAAAATACTTCAATTCAATTTTAAATTTATGATTTCACAAACTTATTTTATATAAACTAAAATTTATTTTTAATTTTGAAAAGAAAGAAATAATATATTTGATGAACAACAATTTAGCTAAAATGATATAAGAGTATGTTAGAGATAAATAATGATGATGACATTTAGAGAATAAATTGCGCATCTGTACATGCTCAAGGTGTTTTATAAACCTAAGTATATGCACATATTTTGCATCCACTGATGATTATCTTAGTCATTAAGGGATGAAGTTTTTCATACTAGACAAATTAACAGTTGAAATTCCTAAAGGACTTGATAGTGAAGAGGAATGCCTATTGTTACTCAAAAACACTTTAGTATTTCACACATCAGACATTCCAAACGAAATCAACAAAACTTCAGTGATTAAGACCATCAGGGGAATCCGTCAGGGGAATCCATCAGGGGATGAAATAGGCAGGCCAACCCGTCAGGTAAACGCGTCAGGGTATGACAGTGGCAAGCCAAACTCATCAGGGGGAACACGTCAGGGCATGACAGTGACATGCCAACCTGTCAGGGGAAATCCTCAAGGTATGACAATGTTAAGCTAACCCGTCAGGGGGAATGCTCAGCACTGCATCAGTGGAAGCCATAGGTGTATGCTTTGAGTCCTAACGTCAGGGGATCAAGAAGCACTTGGATAACTCAAGTGAAGTTTGAAGCACTGATCTAGTCTCAGACATGACTTGTCATCAGGGGATCCAGAAGCACTGATCAAGTTCACATCAGGGCTTATCGTCAATGGATAGTTATGACTGCATACACTCGTCATCAGGTCTTACACGCAAATCAATAAATCTTGTTATAGAAGCAAGAGATATAATCTGAAAAGATATCTTTTTGAAGTTTGGTGATCCAATGACAACTCTCGATCATCAAATGCACGCAGATCAGGGGAAGAAAAAGAAGCAACAAAAGCAACAACAGTCTGACACATCATTCCTAAAGGACATCGATGTGACATATATGCGACTAGGTTAAAAAGAGCAGCACGTCCAAGCACGTGGATTCAACTACTGATCTTCTATATATGCAAAAGTGTTCTTGTGAGAAACCGGAATTTGTAAATAAAATGTAATTCTATTAATTCGTTTTATAATGAAATTTTCATTTCATTTCAACGATCGATAGATTTTACGTTTAAGCTTACGTGCATTCCACGCAAATCAACGCGCGCATGTCCACTAACGACAAAATTATAGCAAGCACAATATTATAAAGATTATGGGACGTTAATCATAACAATAATCATATGAGTACATTATTTTTATCTCGTCGGGGCGAGAAAACTTTTGGGCTTATGCATTAAACCAATGCATAACCATTAAATTCAATTAGTGGTTAAACAAATCAAATTAAATGCTAATTAAATTCAAATTTTCAACTTATCCCAAAATGGCAAAAATAAGGAATTTTTTTTTACCTATCTAAGTAAATTTTTCTTAAAACTAATCCAATGGTCAAAAAAAATTAAATGTTATATAAATATACCATTATAGAAAACCCTAGCCTCCACTTCTGATCTTTTCTCCAGCAAATATTTCACAAAAATTTGGATTTTTCATTTTAGAAAATCATTGAAGTTTTGGATTTTTGTCCATTAAAGCTTTAAAGAGGCACTCACTGCTCTCTTATTTTTGCATTTATTGCCATTTATGATTTTACCATTTTGTAGATTATTTTTTTCAATATCATTTTCATATATAGCACATGTTTATAGCATTTGTAAATTGTGAGTTATTGATTTTTAAAGTTTATTCAAAATAAAAATAAAAATTCACAAACATATTTGAAACCCTCAAGAACCCTAACTGTCTTTCGCTTGATTCGGCCGTGAGATCGTATTTAAAATGAAATCAAATTTTATAAATTGGTTTCGGATGCTGAGGGCTTCATTTTGGCTCAAATAATTTCAGAAATGATCAAGTATAGCATGACTTTAAGTTCGGCCGAAAGTTTCTATATACCCAAATTGATTTTCTTCAATTATCTTGCGATTGTGTTGACGAAACTTGAAATTGTTAGTTTGAAATGGGTTCTGAAAGTCCCTAGAATCCTTTCCATGGTTAGCTCGTCGAAAATGGTGAAGTTACGAGGGTTTTAAGGTTGAACCAAAGCTCCACGTCGGTTTTAATGGCGGAACCGCCGACGAGGAACTCCGGCAACCAACCAACCCCTCATTTCTTGTTTTCTGGCTATGGCGTGCGAGCTACATGGATATTCTCCTATGAGGAATGTCATGGGGACGTCCTCACCGCCGATCTGTGTGTGTGTGTGTATCGCATCGGGCAAGGGGGCTGCAGCTCGCCGTCAGGCCAAAACGGCGCCGGCGGTAGCCGCGGTTGCTGAAAACCCTAACCAGTTAGGGATGATGCAGTCAGGTTGGGTCGAACCAACCCGGTTTCAACCCGTCCGTGACTCGTTGACCCTGTTAGAATAAAATAGCCTCAAGTGTTTGTAATTTGGGGGGGGGGGGGGAATTCAAACACTCAAAACTTTTTCTTCTTTTTCGACTTTTTGTGCAACAGGAAATAACTACTATACTTGGAAAAAAAATACCAAATAATCACACGTATTTTAAGTTAAAATAGATCTATTAAAACTTGAGATTTTTCTGGAAATCTGGTTAATCACAACTGTGATTAATTAGCTACATCTGTAATGAATTATAGTTTCTAATTCACACTCACTAGATTTTAACTTTCTTTGAAATATTTCTCTCAAGATATATTACAAAGCTGTTCTAGTGACTTGTGTGCTTCTCAGCTTGTTGATCTGATGGATTGCTTATTCTTTTTATTTTTTTTTGTGTAATGAGAACTTTTGCATATATAGAAGATTAGTAGTTGAAACCACGTGCAAAGACGTGCTACTCTTTTCAACTTTGTTGCATATATGTTACATCATTGTCCTTTAGGAACTATGTGTCAGATTGCTGCTACTTTACTTGCTTATTTTTCATCCCCTGATCTGCATACATTTAATGTTCGAGAGTTGTCATTGGACCAACAAACTTCAAGAGATATCTTTCCAGATTATTTCTCTTACTTTTGTAACAAAATTCATTGATTTGCGTGTAAGACCTGATGACGGATGTATGCAGTCATAACAAATCCACTGATGGCAAGCCTGATGAAAACTTGATCAGTGCTTCTGGATCCCCTGATGACAAGTCTTCTCAAAGACTGGATCAGTATTTCAAACTTCACTTAAGTCTACTAAGTGCTTCTAGATCCCCTGATGTTATGACTCATGACATACACTAATGGCTTCCACTGATGCAGTGTTAAGCAATCCCCTGACGAGTTTCCCTGACGGGTTAGCCTGACACTGTCATACCCTGATATTCTCCCATGACAGGTTGACATGTCTTGGTTATGCCCTGACGTGTCCCCCTGATGAGTTTGGCTTGCCACTGCCATATCCTGACGCGTTCCCTTGACGGTTTGGTCTGCCTTTGTCATCTCCTGATGGATTCCCCTAACGGATTTCCTGATGTGCAGAATACTTTAACTGACTTTGTGAAAAAACAAACATTCCTCTTCACATATCAAGCCCTTTAGAAGTTCCATTTGATGACTTGTCTTATGAAGTGCAGTGCATCCCCTGATGACTAATTTTATCATTAGTGGATGCAAAACTAGTGCAAATATATTAAGGTTTATAAAATACCTTAAATATTTGAGATGCACAATTTATTCTCTAAACATCATCATCATTATTTAACTCTAACAGACCCGGTTTGACCCATCCAACCTGGTTCGACCTACTGTTGACCCGGTTCGACCCACTGTTGATCCGATCCGACCTGGATTCAGCCTAGTTCAATTTATTTTATTTTTGGGCCCAATCCAAATTTAAAAATAAAATAAAATACCTATACTTTTTATAAATTATCAAATAAATGTGTTAGGTTTTAGAACATTTGATGATGATTGTCTTTAGATTACTTAGAGTACAAATGTATAGAAAGTGTTAATTAGTAACACTGAAGTTTTGTAACTAGCAGTTATCTCTTTGTTTGTAATTCATTCATTCTTTGTAAAGAGATAAATATTTCTTATTTGTAAGTAACTGTTGGAATGGTGTATCGAAACTTCAGAAAGTCGAAATGTGTATTTGATTCGTCGGAGTTCACAAAAAGGCTTGTCGGAGACTAGGAAAACTGGTCAGAGACTAAAAAGATTTTATCTGTTGGAGACTAGTTTTGCCTATTGGAGACTAAGACTTAAGTCATCAGAGACTAAGTCTAAAGAAGTCGGAGGCTAAAGCTTACGTCATCGGAGACTAAAGTTAAAAGTATCAGAGACTAAGCGGACGTCATCGGAGACTAAAGTTAAAAGTATCAGAGACTAAGCTGACGTCATCGGAGACTAAATAACTCTATCGGAGACTACACAAGCTGACGTCATCAGGGACTAAATGCACCGGAAACTAGTAATGACGTCACCAGAGACTAAATATGAAGTATCAGGGACTAATCGTGATTTATTTCCTGAAAGATACATAGTTCAAATTAAAAAGGAATGTCTTCCACGTAAAGCAAGATATTATTGAAGACGTAGCTGGTAAGGAAACTAACCAGAAATCTGTTCCTATCAAAAAGGAAGGATTATATTTGATTCGAATAAGGAAGCTGAATTTTATTCAGAATAGGAACTGAGTTAATGGAAATTCAGTTGTTAGAGAAGCTGTAATTAGGTTTATAGAGAATTGTAATTTTGAAGTTGTATAGGTTTTTCATAGTTTTGTATCTTTTCCTATATAGAATAGAAAAGAAGCTGATGATCATATTTGTTATGATTGTTAGAATTTGTAATCAATTGTAAAATCAATATAGCAATTGTTTATAAGTTAATTTGAGTTTTTGTTCTTTATGTTCCGCAAAAAAGTTTAATTTCTTAAAGAACAAGAAATTCGAAAATGATTCAAAGAACTTGTATTCAACCCCCCTTCTACAAATTCTTGGCATCTCACTGGGAAAACAAAATGACTTTTGAATAATTATTTTGACATGTAAATAAAGTTTTACATGATTAAAATTTTTATGAATTAAAAATAAAATTTGTTTATGATGTTAGAGTCTCTTAATTAACTCAATTAAGTGACGAGTCATTAATTCATAATGATTATTATTTAATTAAAATAATTAAATAATAATTAAGAAATAAACTCTAAAATTTTATTAAATGATTAAATAAATTGTTAAGGTTAAACACTGATGATGATAGTTTAGTAATAAGTTGTGCAAATTGTAAATAGTCGAGGTGTTGTATAAACCTTGAAATAAGCACAAGTTTTGCATCAGCTGATGATAATAATATCCATCAGTGGATGATTTAGTTCTTCACAAGACAAGTCAGAAAATGGAACATTTGAAGGGCTTGGCTTCGTGGAGAAGAATGTTTGATGTTACTTAAACAGTCAAAGTATTCCGCACATCAGATATTCTAAAAAAGAGTTACGTTGATTTCATACCATCAGGGTGAACCCGTCAGGGGGAGCTCGTCAGGGGAACCAGTCAGGGGAACCTATCAGGGGATGACGAAGGCAGACCAACCCATCAGGGGGACACTTCAAGATATGTCAGTGCCAAGCCAATTCATCAAGGTAACCTGTCGGGGGGGATTGGTCAAACATAACATCAGTGGAAGCCATGAATGTATGCAGTCAGTCATAACCATCAGGATCAAGAAGCACTGAGTAAATCTCAAGTGAAGAACGAAGCCCTGATCTAGTCAACATGCATCAGGGGGTCCAGAAGCACTGATCAAGATCCATCAGGGTTGACCATCAGTGGATCGTTATGACAGCATACATACGTCATCAGCATATACAAGAAAATTAATGTAACTTGAACAGAAGCAAGAGATATCAACTGGAAAGATATTTCTTGAAGTCTGTATCCATCCAATGAGAACTCTTGCGCATTAAATGCATACAGATCTGGGGAAGAAAAAGAAGCAACAAAGCATGCATCAGTCTGACACATTAGGCAGTGATGTGACATAGTTGCGGCTAAGTTGAAAAAGGCAGCACGTCTCAAGCACGTGATTTTCAACCACTGATTTACATATATAAAGAAGGAGTTTTCATTGATGATATATACAAGACGAGACGAATAGAAGCACACAAAAACACTAGGAAGCTCTGTAATATTTCTTGAGAGATTTATTGTCAAAGAGAAATCTTTGTAGCTAGTGAGTGTGAGAAGATGTGAATTTCATTCACAGAAATTGTAGCTGTAATTCACATTTGTGATATTACAGATTTTCAGAAAAACACCAAGTTATAATACAACTATTTTAACTTGAATCTGAGTGTTATTATTTTACTATTTTTCTGTTATCTTGCTATTTCTGGAAGGATCTATCAAAGTTCAACAGAGCGAAAAAGTTTTGAGTGTTTGTATTC
>CM025782.1:35069397-35094386 GCA_014636745.2 Centella asiatica | reverse complement strand
CCCCCCCCTTCTACAAACACTTGAGCTTATTTTGCTCTAACATAAATCATATAAGCTAAGTTTAATCGAGAAATAATTCTTGATTAATTAAATTAAGGAATCAAGACCAATTATTATTTAATTAAAACAATTAAATAATAATTAATGAATAAATTTCACATGATTATTAAATGATCAATAAATTATTTAATTCAAAGTAATTAAGAAATAAATTACTTCAATGATCGATAATTATTATTTAATTAAAGCAATTAAATAATAATTTAAGAATAAATGATAAAAGATCTATAAATCTTTTACGATTGAGATTTAATTATGAAATGATTATTGTTTAATTAAAAGAATTAAATAATAATTAAAGGAATAATTTTTGGTAAATGTTAAATGATTTAATTAAGTCATTTAAGCTAAAGATTGATTAATTAATATTTATTAATTAATCTAAGGCCTCCAATAATTAAATTTAAATTATCTAGGGCCTATGAGTGACGTTTTATCAAGTCGACAAATCTTTTGGACTCTGATTTGGTTTCAACTAAATCCCAATTCAACATTTGACAACTCAATTAGTTAATCACAATACTTGAGAATTTCACGAACACTTCGCATGTACATTTTGATAAGTAATTAAGTTGAGATTTCTCATGTTATTGCATGTGCATGTTTTACAGAATTATTTCCTACGCGAGTGTTAAATTATCTCTAAGGACTCAAGGCAAGTATATACTCATTCTACTTTCTTTCAATTAATGCGTATGATCATTTTTTCGATATACGTAATGCATCCAAGATATTATTATGTTGATATTTATGATTTAAATTCTTCAAAAATAATTAACGTATGATTCTTTGATCCGATGTAGGTGAAAAATGTTGTACTTGAATCGAGTATTCTTGGGTGATTGTTAGCTATTTAAATTCGCTAATACGTCAATGTAAATCTTATACGGATGTAAAAAGTTTATTTTCACCCTATACTTGTAAAGTATATTCGTGTGGGTAACTAAAGGCTAGTGAGTTGTAAAATATATCCGTGTGGGTAACTAAAGGCTAGTGAGTTGTAAAGTATATCCGTGTGGGTAACTAAAGGCTAGTGAGATGCATTTATCTGGCATCCCGGGACTAGATCTATAGGGAACGGGAACCGAGGTATCAGTAATCGGACTCTTGCAGACAAAAAAAATAAAACACTTAATAATACATATATCAAAAAAAATATTATGTGTGTAACACGCATATTTAAAAAAAAAAATATAATAACAATAACAACTAATAAAACAAAATTAAATACACTAAATAAAATAAAAAATAAAAAATAAATTACACAAGAATTACTTAAGAGAATTATTTAAAAAATTATATATACAATCACTATATTTAAGAATCTGATTGAAATTTAAATTGAAAAATAAATAATAAAATATTTTGTTATATAACTAACTAAAAAATATTTTAAGTAATTTTTAATTATTTTTATTTGAAAAAATATAAATTAAAAAAGAAAAAAAGCACTCAATAATAGGATGATAATTTCACCTGAACCGCTAATATTCCACCAAACTCTGATTCTAATGTGACTCGATTGTTTTAACTCTATAAAGTTAGTGTAGGATATGAAATTTAGCATCTAACCTCATTTAACTCTTACTTCGACCAATTTATATCTAAAATATAATAATTTTAAAAGATATTGTAAGAGAATAATATAAAAAAACAAAGAGAAATAATAAATTAATTAAATTTAGAAAAATAATTTTGGATACCGTAGTGAAGGCGGGAGGTGAGTTTGATAAAAAAATTAATAAGACGAAACGAATTTAAAAATTATGTAATTTTAGCCGATAAAATTTTGAACCAATTCTCTGCTCCATATCTATTTTATTGTCATACCTATTTAATAATATAATTGGTGTTGTTCACCAATTTTTTTAGCCGGTAGTAATTTAAAATAACACCCTCGAAGAAGCGTTTGCAGTGTAAGTAGCTTCTTGAGAGGAAAGCGGAGAGTGGGAGGAGAGTCAAATAAACACGATGCTTTGTGTGTACCAACTGCTAAGGCAGTAGTAAGCAAGCGAAGCGATAAAGAGGGGAAATACACAGGAAAAGGTGAAAATATAAATAGAAATAGAAATAGAGATGGGGACTGGATACGTACGTAAAACCCTAAATTGATTTTTGATTGTATAATAATAATAATACTGAGTAATAATATTGAAATCTCTCTTTCTCGCTCGATCGATCTGCTTCGTACCTCCTCCTACACCCTCCAATTGAGCTTCCCGAGGTTCATCTTGAGCTCCGTCGGCTTCTTTTGACCAAAAATCCATCAGGATATGGAAGGGAACTCGGGCGGCGGCGGAGGGAATGACGTGGAGCTTCTTTGTAAGACCCTTCAGGTGGAGCACAAATTGTTCTACTTTGATCTGAAGGAGAATCCACGCGGTCGTTACCTCAAGATCTCCGAGAAAACTTCCGCCACCAGGTCTACCATCATCGTACCTTTCAATGGCATCTCATGGTTTTTGGATCTATTCAATTACTACGTCAATTCCGACGAACAGGATGCTTGTAGCAAAGAACTTCAGCTTGACACCAAGGCAAGCATTTCCATTGCGTTTTTTTTCCTACCCCAATTCTTTATTTCTATATCTCCACCGTACTAGTATTAATTTTAGTCCACAAATCAACCCTTTTACAGGTATTTTACTTTGATATTGGCGAGAATCGAAGGGGTCGGTTCTTAAAGGTATTTATCTCCTTTCATCTATTATTTTGATTTTGACTCCTATTCATCCTTTCATATTTACATGGCTTCGCATTTTACCAGCTTTATTTCACTAGTTCTGCTGTTAAACATATACTTAGTACTTCTTTTAGGTGTCCTGTTAGAGAAGTGCTCTTGTTCCCTTTGTGTTTCTAATGGAGTACTAATTGTTTACTTTCCCATATTATCCATTTCTCTGTCGTATTTTCCAACAAACATTTTTTCAATAAGCAAACCTATCTCTTCTTTTAATAAATAAATATTAAGAGGGCAAAATTGACATTTTCTATCAAATTTAAACTAAGTGATGGTATATCAATTGCATTTTATAGAAGTATGTATTATATAAGGATATCGTGAACAGAGGGAGTAGGAAGCATCTGTAGTGAAGTATATGAGAAGTAATTTCCCTGCCCTATCATGACTTATGCTATTACTTTTTGATTGTGGCTCTCAGTTTCTGCTAGCTGTATCTAAGTTATCCTTTTGGTTGCATTATGTATTTTGATGGCAATCTTAATCATAAAATTCTGGGTAGCTTATTGGTTTTTCTTATAGAGGTAGGTAATAGGTAAGGAAACTTAAAAGGAAGAAAGATATAATGTATAAGACGCACACAGTTACGGGGTGCTAGCTAATGGTTTGGTGAATGAGCAAGCTTGTCTTACCTATAATCCATATGGTATACTCACCACGTTATCGTTATAGTTTTTCTAATAAGTGATTACAAAAAGTTATTCCGAACCATGTACCAAAAAGTAAAAATGTGAAACTTCCATAATATAGTTATGGGAAGCTTGTTGTGGGAAGAGGAGAAAGCTTGTTGTCACACACAAACTTCCAAAATTCTTTTAAGAAAATCTTGAACTTGGAGAACCTTGTTGTGGAAATAGGAGCAAGCACAAAAACAAACATAATTATGACTTATCCCTTTTGTCACACTCGAAACACTTATTCATCTCCCTCCCAATTATCCACCAGGAGCATCTAGGCATCTTCACCCAATGCATTCTCAGGTCCCTTTCTATCTTAACAGTTAACGCCACCACTCCTTCACAAACCTTGGTGCCTATTGGACTTAATACCAACAAGTCAGAAATAGGGCTTCAGAGACCACTGGTGAAGTGCAATAGGTGGTCTGATTCCCATGTCGGACTAAACCGACAGTGACTTGCTATAAATAAATACTCCTCTGTACCACAAATTATTCGTAAGTCAAATTACCCACACACTACTGTCCATGTAAAAAAGGACACCATGGAACTCTGAACACTAAATGCTACTCATGAAAACTCTTATTATGCTTTCTTGAGAGTACATTGTAATATGAGTTTGAAATAAATTCTACTGCCTGAGCTTGTACCAATTTTCTATATCACCACCTGGGGTCCTAAAAGCTAGAAAACTGATGCGGTTTTGATACGACAGGCTAGTCACCTCGTTCCCATCTATTAAACATGAAGTATGTTCCATTTGCCCAAATGCATGTGGAATGGTTTCTTGATGCTATTAGCTTTTTCCTTTTCATTTTTGAAAGGCCAAAATACAGATTACGATCTTGACCTTTTGCCATCTTTCTACTTAAGGACCGTATTTCTAATCTCTTCAATTAAGGGATTCACCTTTTTAGTTGTACTAGTTTGATCTAAATTGAGTTATCAAATAAAAAAATTAAGGAATTCACCTTTTATTGACATGTCAAAAACAAATTTCCAAATAAAGGGTAACGAGTAATAATACAAAATAAAAAATAATAAGCTTCTTCTTGGAAAAGCACTAATCACTAATTTATTTTCCTGTCATCATTAATTCATCTCCGGTCTTTACCGATTCATTATATTCAACCTTAATAACCATTGTTGCATCATAAATCTTGTCAACTCAACTGCGATGACTAGCACCACCAGGTGTTATCTTTATCACTACCGTCCAATAAAATAATAAAACCGTCAGTTTATAATTTGTCAATACCATTCAAAAGTTGATACCTCATGCCTAGAAATCTGAGCTACAATTATCATCTAATATAACTAAATATAAGGGGGGAAAAAAGAAGAAAGAAATACATTTTTGTTTTATATGTTGTACTATAGATATAGGCCTTTTTATTTTATGTTTAATTCTTTGCCACAAATGAGTGAAACTTGGTTTTCTTTTTTTCTATTTTTTATTATAAATAAATTGTGTTATGACCATCGTGTTCCTACAATATTACGAAAATTGATTTTTTTCAATAAAAAATCATATTTTATTGCTACATGAGCTATTGGATCCCTAACACATGAATTTATTGAGTTAATTTCATCTCCACGACTCCATCTATCTCCTTGTCTATCTTATTCAACATTTATGTTTCAATTTTGACATGTTTTCATACATGCAGTAAAGCCGAAAGCAACTCCAAAAAGTTGCTAGCAATTAAAATCACAAAAAAAAAAAAAAAGAAAAAGCATGAGGTTTAGACCTGAACAAAAAGCATATATTCTTGTTTTATTTGTATGAACTTTGTTGATACAACTTTGTTGTTTCTTTGTTTTTATCAATCAACTAGATTACACATTATATCCATAAATGCCAAAGGAAATATATGTTATTGGAACAATTGTTAGATTATGTGGTTTTGTACTCTTAAGACTTTATTTTTGGTCTGCGTGATGTCGATCAACTTCATCATAACAAGTTCGGATGGAAAGGATAAGATAGTCTAATTGTTTGTCATCTTTAAGCTTTTTTGCCAGGCCAAGAGTTAGGCCTAAGCAAGGTAGAATCGAGAAATCAACTAGAATACTGAGAAGAGAGAACACAGAGAATCTAGGGTTTCTCTAGAGATACAAATTTAGAGAGAGAAACTTGGAGCAAGAACAAATTTCAATTTCTTCAAACTTAGTTCTAAATGAAATACAACCCTTATTTATGATTTGTGTTCTAAATGATGTTAGGAGGGTTAGTTGGTTAAGTACGGGAGGGCCTATAGCCAAGAACTTTCTGGGTGGTCGCCTATGGAGACTAGTATCTCTATCATCAGCATAACGATCAAAATTAGGTTCCACTTTTACAAATTGTTGACTATAAATTACAGTTGTCATATTAATAATTATTAGAAACCCATTAGTTGTTGGACGTCTCCATATGATCTTAGGTAAAGCACAACACAGTTAAAAAATCTAGACAAGGGTAAGTATGTAATTGTATACCACAGTATATATCTCTAAGGTTCCAACTAGAGTTTATCTCTCTTTTCCCTATTACAGGGTTTACAGCTTCTCGTCTGGTATTCGACGCCTCTAGTCTTCTTCCTCTGGTTTGGAGATATGTACAGTATTACAGTAATATATCATGAATGCCCAAAACTTCCTTCACATGCTACATTTGGACTCTATCTTAAGTTACATGGACTCCGATGGTGTATCTGGTTGGAAACGGATACTTTGAAGAATCCAATAAGGGTATGCCTTGAATTTATCACATTCTTACAGTCTAGTGGAGTGTCTGACAACCACACCCTTGTCCAGTTGATGAAGAAGAGTCCATGTAACAGACTGCCACTTATTTCCATGATTCCACTATCAATTCCAGCGGAGATGAAACTCTGGTTGTGTCGAAACTTCAACCTTGTCTCCTATTGAACAATTTTTCTCACCAAATCTGGAATTGGATTTGGCAGGTCAATAACCAAGTCTGGGTTAAAATCAAATTCTCACCAGGACACCAGCTATTCGCCTAGGTAGAATTTCAAAGATTAAGCACACAAGAAGCTAAGCTCAAGAAGGATAAACTTAGACAGTATGTTTAACAACACTTTTCTTAGGGGAGCTGAATTCTGTTTATGTCATGGAATTGAAAGAAGATCAGAGTCCTAGAACCTATATATAAAATCTCAACAAGTCCAAAAATCTAATCAACAAAATTAGTGAGGACAGGACTCGCAAATTCTCTCCCCGGTCTCACTCAAAAATCAATTGAAGTGCAGAAACAGATTTCTTTGGAAAGTTTTGAATTCTAGAATCATAAATTTTAATCAAATAGAGACTGAATTAACTAAGAACCACAAATCTAATAGATTTGAAGTTAATAAAACAGTTCTAAAGTTGACTTGAACACAAGAGATAGTTGTATTAACATGATGAAGATTGTCGCAAGTTGCAGGTTTTGTGACTGCATGATTTTGATTTCAGCGCTTAGATTGTTTGGTCTGAAATGTATGGGTAATTTGTTTAAATGATTTTTTAACGTGATTTGGACAAAAGTGATGATGAGCAATTCATGATGCAGGATGAAAGAGGAGAAAAGAAGAACAAAGGGATTAGAGGAGGATAACCAGGGAAACTTCCCATAAACTCAACAATTTCAATTCATAATTCAATTCATGATAATAAATAAGTGAAATTACAACCATTTAAATAAACTCTTCACAAGTTACCTAAACCCGTCAGAACTCAAAAGGATAGTACCCAGTAGTCACCTAACTACAAATAAACAAAAAATAAGATCAGATAAATCCTAAAATCTCTCTTAGAATCCTAATACACTCTATTACTAATAAATAACTACTAATATTATATAATAACTACTAATTAATTATATAAGTGATTTTATATTCAATTAACAACATGAAATAATTAAAACAAGTAACTTGATTTCTTGCTCCGCATCATTCCCCCCCTCAATTTGTAAAAAACTCATACTCGAGTTTTGAATTGATTAAGAATAATGAACCGTGAGATGACAGCCTTTAAAAAATTCTTGATTTCTCCATATGCCAATTTCATGAACAAAAAATTCGAAAATAGGTGTCTCAGGGAAGGATATGATTTCTTCTCGAATGCGTAATCTGAAAATCTAAAATCAATACATTGCACATCAATTTGCTTTGCCTTTTCATGTTTAACCTCGTGGACTACCTGTGCTTCAAGTTGCTCTTCCTCGATCTGTTTGTCATCTTGTTCTTCAATTACAATGTTGTCCACAAGTTTTTCATCCGAACCATCTTGAAGTTCAATTTCTTCATCTTGTACTCACTCGAACATCATCTTCTAATTGGACATATTTCGAGGAAAACATTTCGTTCATTCTTCTTTAAACTCAAGACGTGCTAGTTCTCCTTTGTATGATGCATGCTCATTCATTAAGTTGAAATATTCAGTATCAAGTGATTTTAGACAATGGTCCATTTGAGACTTCAAACAAGTAATTCGAATCTCAACGACCATTTTTTCAAACAAAGACATCTTTGTCTGTGTACAGGGACAAACTTGTAATTTCCAAGAACTTCCGGGGCTGATATATGAGTCCAGGACTGAACTGTAAAATTCAGAAGCTACAGGGACCAGACCGCAAAGAAATCAAACCACAAGGTCTGACTTTAAATATTTCAAATAGTGAGGCATCAAACTGAAACTTTCTAAGACGGTCTGAGTACAAAAGTCTGACGAGGACAACTTTCTGACAGCCTTACGATTGTTGACGTGATATCTATATATCTACACGTATATTAAAATACACACATATAATATATATTGTCTGGTAAATTTGGGATGAAAATAAGCGATTTCTCCCGCAGAATCATAGATCAATCTCGGAAGATGGTTGTTGATTCTCTAGCGAACTTCTACAAAATTGAGAAAGGCCAGAAGATATTTTGAGTAGGAGGAAATTAGGTGAAATCAAAAGATACCAGGAATTTGACTCTGATACCAATGTGATGCAGGACGGTGTGGTGCGGTTTGAACCGATGCATCGGCCAGTGCGGTTTTGGTTCAAGAATATTTCGAACCGTACTTGGTTTGGTGTAGTTTTGATGCAAAATATTTTGTAACCTGTTCAAGACTGGTCATGCCATATTCGACACCAAACTGCAGCATTGCCATCCCTAAGAAAACCGATGGAGGGGAAGAGGGAGAGGAGCAGGTTTATTGCATTTCATCAGATTTGGTTCCAAAATGAAATGCGAGACTTATCTATAATCTTCCTTATCCTACTCTACGGAGAAGAACAAGAGATGAAAAAACCGAGAGAGAGAGAGAGAGAGAGGATGCTAGTCCTGACCTTTATCCCCAAATTTAATGAACTAGAAAAAGCGAACTACAATTATTCCTCGAAAGAAATATTGTAAATGAAATTTGTTTGTGAGGACATCTTTGGAGATCGCCATTGCCTTGATTTTGTAGTAACTAGTAAAAACTGAAATTGGTATCATTACTTTATTTTTCTCATGTACTTCACAATGTGAAATTTCCAGTGCTCGGCGAAGTTGTTATTTCAAAGAGCTGCATGAAATTCATGAGATTGCTTCTGATTGATTCATTTCAATCACTTCTTGAGATTATTGTAGGTGTGATTTGTACTCATTTTACAGAAATCATGTCAATGATTTTACTAGTCTGGCTTAAGCAATTTTAGCTCCTATTTATTTTGGATAGATGGATCTTTATTTGGAAATGGAGAATAAGAGTATAGTTTAACTACTGCTTCAGTTCATTGAGAGATAGATCTAAGCTTTTGAATTGCTTATAGCTTCATTTGAAGTTCTCTTGATAACTTCTACTCTACGCTCTGCAAATATTCTCCTGTTTTGCCTTCTTTTTCTAACTTATTAGTTCTCCGTAAACTTGAAGCTACGTAGAAGCTCTGCAATTTTTTCAGCTTTGCCTTATTGTGCATGTTGATATCCACTTCATAATTGAAATGCCAACCCAAGCTCACTCTAATCGTGACTAGATTTGCTGTAGTGACCTTTTTTTACCTCTGCTAAATTGTCAGTAGAGTTGTACATAAACTAAGTTGGGTTGAACTCGAGCCAAGCTTATTTGAGCGTGTCTATTAATTGAGTTGAGCCGAACAAAGTTTTAAAGAACAAACTCTCGTGTTCAAGACACTGGCTCTTTTAAGTACTTGAGTCGAGTGGAACAAGCTGAACAGTATAAATTAGTCGAGCTTAATTGAGATTTTTAAATTTGAGTCTAGTCTAGATCCCTTAACATACAAAAAATTGTGTTCAAGATTGACTCTTCTATTTTTGTGAACCAAGTTGAACAGCTTGGTTCGTTTACAGCCCTATTCATGAGGGTCTCAATCATTCAACAATGAGAGAGATGACAAGTGCCTAGAATTTTATGAGAAGAAGGGATTGTTCGTAGTGTCTATGTGCTGTTAATGGCAGGAATCCCCGAGAATGAAGGACACTTTAAGAAGTATGGAATCCAGTGTGCGGATTCAGGGTCACCACACTAGATTTGGTGATTCGTAGTATTCAAAAGTTTGTTGATTTGTGGACTACTGGACTCAGCACACACACACACACACAAAGATATGTGTGTGTGTGTATTTATGTGCATGTATGTACGAAGTATGTTTACCCGTACTTCCCTTGCATACACAGCATAGTTTAAAGTCATCTTCCTCTACCTTCACAATATGTGTGTGTGTGTATTTATGTGCATGTATGTACAAAGTATGTTTACCCGTACTTCCCTTGCATACACAGCATAGTTTAAAGTCATCTTCCTCTACTTTCACATCATCACCATTATCACTACCATTCTCTTCCTTCCTCCATTATTGCCTTTTTCAGTTTCCCTCTTCTTCAATGGCTTTACCCCATCTCGTGGCAGAAATCTCTGATTAACAAGTATCACACCACCGTCTTTCGTCCATTGTACACCAATCACCCTTTTCTAATTTTTCACCATTGTGTTGCCTATCTCTGGCTTCTCCGGTCGATCTATGTACCAACAAACCCACAAATCATCCCTACCTCTCAGAAATCTAGCTGTGTTGGTGACAAAGACCAGGACTAAGTAACAGTTAATCTGATTGCGGTGGTGAAGACAAGAACTTTGGGGCACGAATTAGAGGAGCAGCGGACTTGTTTCTCGCTGACGGCGCTGTTGTCAAAGTAGACGGACATGAACGAATCTGGAACTCAATATGAAATGAAGCTGGAGAGATGGTGCTAATTAATGATGAAGAAAACAACAGAAAACGAGAGAGACCTAAAGTGAGAAGGAATAGTGCTTCAGAGATGCTGCGTACACAAGGGATGTACGGGTAACCCTACTTCCAGTTTTCTCATATATATATATATTTTTGTGTGTTAATACTGTTAGAATCTGTTAGATTCTTATATAGGTTGTTGAATCCCCGAATCCTGTTCTTAGTTTTGTGGGTTCTTCTAATTCTGGTGTGATTCTTCTGAGGGATTCTTGTGTAGTTTCATCTTTTGTTTGGAATGATGAAATAATGCAAATATAACTACTTTTAAATATGTTGTACTAGTTAGTTTAATGTAATTTGAAAAAAGAGTGCCAAGGAAATTTAAACAAAAATGAGAATGATTTTGTTTTTCTTGTATAATTCTATGTTTTAATATGTATAAATTAATAGATGTGCCGATTCCACGATCCCCATTCTATGAGATTTTCGAACTGTCGTACCCCCGTATGACGAACCTGAATCTTCAAACGGAATCCTTGCTTCTTAGGTATGCTGTAACACTTATCACTGTGCTGACTTGTTGCTTTTTTGCAACTTATGGTAATGTATGTGGAATTGCATTGTGTGGGCAGAATATAGTGTTTGTGCAACTGGTAGAGTTTTTGAGATCTTACCTATCTGTTAATGTTTATTGGGTATTTGAGATTATTGGTGGCCAAAGTTTCTGTCATAACTTCAGCCATTTCTATTTATCCTTGTTCATTTTTCCCCCGAGATAATTTTTGGTTGCATATACTGTTTTATCATGGCAGAATTCAGGTGCTTTAGTGCATGTGAATGGCAATTATAAATTTTTTTAACTCCTATTCACCTCCTAGTAGCTGATGGGATTGTCTCGTCTATGTCTTACAGAGGTTCAGTTAACTGTACTGCCACGTCTCATCTGTATTGCCAATCCGTTATCTGTTCAATGGCCATTGAATCTCTAAAATGTTTCCCTTAACATTGTATTTTTCATGATTTGGTTACGGGTCAGAAGATTTGAAGATTAGCAGTGGTAGTGTGGCTAATGGCCTAAATTATCTAAACATTCTAGAGTCTAGCTTGCCTCTAGTGGCACTCCACTCGGGCTTTTCAGTGTACTTCTGAATCCAGTATGACTTCTCTTCATCAATGGCATTGACGCCTGGGGCATCCCTTGCATCAGTATTAGAGTTCCTTAGTTAAAAATTGTAGAATGAATCAGTTTTTGTGTGAATCATGTGAGTTGGGTAAGCGCAGGCAAACCATTTACCTGGTATTTACACAATTCCCTATTATTTATTCAGATGTTTCGGGTTCCTCCAGGGTTCTCGAATAACTTGGATTTATCTTATTCAACTCCAAAAGTGAAGGGTTCAATTGTTTTCTGGAATTCTGTAAGATGATTTATACCCGATTTGAAGCCAAAATCAAAAATTGTCCATAGTAATAATGGTCGTGAACACAGTTGTAGTGAAACTGATAATGCTTCTACAAACTCTTTATCCTGAAATGGTCTTGTTCTCTAAACTTCTTATCTCGGCACCCTATTAACAGAATGCAGTAACCGAAAGGAAAATCTATCTGCTCTTGACTCCTTAAAACTTCGGGATATTTGTTTTGGTGAAGCCGCCGCTACTAATAATATGTATTATGTGTACCACAAATTTTGTTGCTTCATCAGTGTTTATGCTTTGCAGTCATGGGTCAGTTATGGATTTTGAATTGGAGGGTTATTTCATTGTAATTGGTGTTAAAATTCTGGGTTTGTTTTGGCCTGGTAATGAAGGTTTAATGTCTAGGGCTGCAATGTTTGTCTGTAAATTGTGGATTTGTTTAACCATCTGGTGAAGGTACGAAATACAAAGGAGAAGAGTAGATGCCCTACTGATTTTCAACGGATGATGACAGAATAGTATGACAAGGATTCTGGGAATCATCTCGGCACTAGGCATCAGTTCAGAGATTGAACAGTATCTATACATTCAAATAAGTGATTTGTCTGAAGAAAGGTGGTGATATTGGAGGCAAGATGGTATGAAACTTTGAGTTAGCCAGTATCATGGAGGAGGGCACCACACTAAGAGGGCAGGAAGGAACGAAATGGGGAGAAGGGAGAGAAAGGAGGAGGAGGAGAATATGAGAAAGAAAGGAGGGTAATGTTGAAACTTAAAATTTCCATTGGATCTTTGAGCTTCTGTTGGTCTTTGTTAATGATAAAGTGAGTACACCAGTAAATTGAAACCTGAGGCGGTGATTTAGGAGTTTCTGAAGTTGAGGTTATGCAAGTGTGCAATGCAGAAAGGTCCAAGGCAATTTACCCTTGCCATTTATGGGACAAAGTTCTCAGGCATACTCTATCTGAGGATGAACTGCAGGTGCTGAGGTAGTATAAGAGTCAATCCTATTTGGGGTAGAAGCAGTTCACTATCAGGACAGACCATTAAGTACTTCCTGGAGGGAAGGGTGCTCTCCTCTTTACTGCAAAGGTGGATGAGCAAGTTATTGGCATATTACCATTTCATATGCTACAAGAAGGGCAAGGATAACACTGCTTGAGACGGTTCCCCCAGAAAATTTCACAATAACTGACATCCATGGGAACATAGATATTTTTAAGGATAGGGGTTTGTCAAACTCAGCTCTTGCTTTAAGTAGTGATGGAGTTAGGGGGTGCATTTTAGGAGCTTAAGGATAAGATTTAATGTTTTGAGCTATGATTGAAAATGTAATGAAAGCGATGTCTTGTTCTTGCTCTATCATCTCTATAGTCTCTACTTTCTCTTTAACTCTGCAACTCCGTTCACTCTTCCAAATTGTTCTCTGGTTTCTTCCTAAGATCTTGTTTCTATTTCTGTTATTGATCTTGTCAGGTCAGATCTCAGGCCTGACATCTGACATGTTTGTTTTTATACTATATGCCTTTCAGAATTAGGATTATGCTTATACATTTATTGGGTTAGTGTGTTCCAATATACTAACTTTGGCCTGATTTTGTCTGAACACTGAAATCACTCTTCACTTGTCATCTGGTTTTGGTGGTCTCTAAGCCGGTTCTTTATATTATATGGTCATGCCGCTTCTTGTTTTTCTTAAAAAAATTTAAATTTAATCTTATTGATTTGGTGAGAAATTATGTATGAGTCAATTATTATTTCAGAATCTGATATTTTCTTGTGTATGCAAGTCCTTAAGCATGGCTTATTTTCAGTTCGTTAAGAAGTTGACTCATCTTTGACCACATGATCTGTGGCTACACAAGTTATTAGTCTTCTAAACTGTTAATTTCGTAATAGACTTGCAGTTTAATACTTGAATCTGAACTAGTTTTCAGTCGGTTTTAAACCTTCTTGAATATCTATATCCTTGAAGTACTACAATTCTGGATCCATATAGGTCGAGAACATGTGAACTGGATATTAGGGTCATGTTAGAAGTTTAGAACTCCTAAACTTTTTTAGCTGTGCTTTTTGTTCTTTCATCCTCTTTCAAATTTTATTTTTTTGCTTTATCTTCTACTTTCTAATATTGTAATCTTCTTCATTGTCAAAGGGTGTTTGTGCTCAATTAATTTCATCTTGAGTATTTGAGCATCATGTCTTCTCATAGAGTTTGACTGTAGGTATCTGAAGCATCTATTAGTAGAAACCGCAGCACTATTATTGTTCCTGCAGGAAGTGCACGTGATGAAGGTTGGGCAGCATTCAGGAATATTTTGGGAGAAATACATGAAGCATCAAGGCTCTTCGTTCTGCCCAATCAGGTGTTATTGGTTTTTCTTTTTTTTTGTTTTTAATTCTTAGATTGTTGCTTTGTTTTGCAACATCTTTCTCTTAGTAAAGGAGACTGTATCCCCAGTTCTAGTCTGGTTTCTTACCCTTGTTTTGTGTTCTTGTGTCGAAGCAGCAAGGTTCTGAATCCTCAGAACATCTGGTTGGGCTTTCAGATGATGTAGGGGCTGGGTTTATAACAGGTCACAGTTCTCAACTAGCCCCAACATCCGAGTTGAATGTAGACAGGTCAGTAGATTTGCCTCCAGCTGATGAAATTGGTAGTCTTGGGGTCTCAAAAGTGATTAGAGCTGATCAAAAGAGGTTCTTCTTTGATCTTGGGAGCAACAACAGGGGCCACTTCTTAAGAATATCTGAGGTGTGGCATCTGGATTGTATTCATCATTTAGTGGGTTTCTCCTCGTTCTGTCACGTATTTTGTGATATACTTATAGACTCGTGCACATTAATGGCATCAAAATTTGCAGGTGGCTGGTTCAGATCGGTCCTCCATCATTCTGCCACTGTCGGGGCTAAAACAATTTTATGAAATGGTGGGTCACTTTGTTGAGATCACCAAAGATCGAATTGAAGGAATGACGGGTGCAAATGTTAGGACAGTGGACCCTCCTCAAAGATGAATGTTTGTTGACTTTTTGGTTTATTTAAGATGGTGAAGAGTTCCCATAATAGCATAAAAAACAGATGCTACAGACAGATCAAATTGTGGTGTGGTGTAATTGTGAAATTATTTTCATGGTCCTTCAGTTTCTTTTCTTTTTCCATTCAAGTTTGAATAATATAGTACCTCCAACTAGCTCTGTAATTTGGAGTGTTACTTGTAAATCTTGTTTTCTTAAAAGAATAAAATAAGCAAATATGTAGCTGTTTTTTGTAATGGTAGTACCATCGCAGTCACCCAGAGCATACATCATACACGTAAACTGAATATTTCATCTAACTGCTCTGGTCATCCAACATTTTCCTCGAGTGTTATGGTGATCATGTCTTTCTGCAGGTACGGTTTGTAATTAGTTTCCTGAAAATAAAGGTTAAACTAGGAGAAACTAAAGTTGAACAAAACCAGCTGCCGTATTGACTGTGGTAAAGTGTTGGAGGCTAATTTCTGTTTTGTCTTGTTTTAAATAGGCCTTGGCTGTTTGTTTGATGTAACTCGGATTGTATTTGATAAATGTTTTAGGGCAAATATAAATATCGAAAATTTTCAGTCGGTACACTAAAAGAAAAATAATTCTTATTCAGTATGTGTATGTTTTTACTTTTTATGTGTAGTTTTTGTTACTAAGTTAATGTTATTATATAAGACAATGTTATGATATTAATGTTACCATTTGATATATTATGTTATTTTGTACGGTGATTTTTTTCATAGATGGTAACATTAAAAAATATAGTAACATAAACTTAATCAGAAGAGTTGAATTATATTAGAAGTGCGGGGAAATTATTTTCTTTAATATGTATCGACCACGAATTGCTCCATATAAATATTGTGAGAGAAGTTTAGAGGAATTGGTAGTTTGAGACATCTTGTCGAAGTATTTTCTCAAGTAATTTTTTATGTACTTTATTGTTGGTTTTGCGTGCCAACTTAAACAAATATTTTGCTCTATAAAAAATAAATAACCTAGAAATTACAAAACAAGCATGAATACAAAATGAAAAGCAACAAAAATTCAGGAAATAAATAGATAAATAGATGGAAGTCCATTGGCAAGTGGCAACAAGTGCATATACAGGTTGGTTGTATCCTTTCAGGTTTGCATTTTTTTAGCGATTTAATTAATTTCAATAACCTAATAATATTGTTGATTGAAAAGGATGCTATTAAAATAGTTATTAGCAGTAGAAATAACTAGCACTTTTTGAATACTCTTCGTCTGTATTTATCTGTAATCATTTGATTTTCATGTTCTAATTACCTATATTTAAAATAAGAATATCTTTGTAATTTTATTAAAAATTAGACAAATATCAGGTTATTATAATAAAATACATCGAATATATTATTAAATTTGACATTTATATTTTTAAAATTCATAATATATTTGATCATGAATTATCAATTCATGAACTTTAAAATTGATCATTTTGACGGTAAAAGTTTGAACTGTGACAAGTAGAGAGTACAAAGAAAGTTTTATAAGTAATAAATCGATATGTCAAAATGAGAAACCAAATAGACCATTAAAAACAAAGAATAGTATATTATATCCATCTCAGGGTCCAGGAATTGACTATAGGCAGAGACAATAGAGACCAAGAAATGGGATGGCGGAAGAGAAGGCAAGAAGTGAGGAGGAGACACAGATGAGACTACATAACAAATGGTTCAGAATTGCCTATTATATATAAAAAAAATAAGAGAGAGAGAGAGAGAGAGAGAGAGAACATGGTTGTACCAATTTGAGAAAGAGGTCGAAGGACAAAATACAAGCTCTATCGTAATTGAAGAAGAGAAGAAGTCCCCTGGCCATCTTCTCGATTGCAAAATATATACTTGAACTAACTAATATATATAATAACTAAAGATCAAATTAATACAGGAGCTCTTCCTTTATTTTATTTTTATTATTTGAACAAAAATGTTATAAAAAACAAAAAGAGGGAAAGAAAATCCCGAAAGCGAATAGATAAGAGTAGAGTAGAACTGGGGCAGATTGAATAGGTAGCAGGGCAGCAGGCATGGGAAGAAGTAGTTGGTCCCCGGTGATAGAAGCAGCGGCAGCAGCAGTGTTGTTGTCTTCATCAGCTATTGGGGTGGCATTTGCGGAGGACCCCTATATCTTTATGGATTGGAATGTGAGCTACGGGACCATTTCTCCTTTGGGCAATATTCCCCAGCAGCAAGGCATCCTCATCAACGGTTTATTCCCTGGCCCCACAATTAACTGCACCTCCAACAACAACATTGTCATCAATGTTTTCAACTGTCTTGACGAGCCTCTCCTCTTCACGTGGGCTGGCGTTCAGCAGAGGAAGAACTCGTGGCAAGACGGCACTCCTGGCACTATGTGCCCCATTCTGCCTGGGACTAATTTCACCTACAGGTTCCAGGTTAAGGACCAAATCGGCAGCTACGTCTACTTCCCCACCACCGGTATGCTTAAGGCCTCTGGAGGTATTGGTCCCATCAACATCCACAGCCGTGAGCTTATCCCCGTCCCCTTTGACAAGCCTGCCGATGACTACTCTGTCCTTGCTGGGGATTGGTACAATAGGGGTCACAAGTTCCTCAGGAGTATCTTGGACAATGGTCGCTCCCTAGGCACCCCCGATGGCATCCACATCAATGGAAAATCATCCTCCATGTTCACCATGGAACCAGGCAAGACCTATAGGTACAGGCTGTGCAACGTGGGTATCAGGACCTCCCTCAACTTTAGATTCCAAGGCCACCTCATGAAGCTGGTAGAGTTGGAGGGCTCCCACACTGTGCAGAACATTTACGACTCCCTTGACATCCACGTGGGTCAGTGCATGTCCGTGCTGGTCACAGCCGACAAGGAGCCCAGGGATTACCACTTGGTGGTGTCCTCCAGGTTCATAAATATAAAGCAACCCCCCCTCACTATCATGGCTGTCGTCCATTACTCCAACAGCCCGCCTCCTCCCGCTACTGCTGTTGCTAATATTGATCTCCCACCGCCACCATCCGAGGATCCTACGATTGCAATAGGTTGGTCAATCAATCAGTTCCGCTCCTTTAGATGGAACCTTACTGCCAGCGCTGCACGACCAAACCCTCAGGGATCTTACCACTACGGAAAGATCAACATTACCCGTACCATAAAGCTGGCCAACACAAGGAGCAATGTCAAAGGAAAGCTCCGCTTTGCTGTCAATGGAGTGTCTCACGTAGATGGGGAGACTCCGCTGAAGCTAGCGGAGTACTACGGGAAGTCCCAGGAGGTGTTCAAGTACAACCTCATTGGGGATGAACCCCCACCCCCGGCAGACGAGAAGAAGGAAGCAATTTTGGCACCCAGCGTGTTGAATGCAACTTTCCGTAACTTTGTGGAGATCATCCTCGAGAACCACGAGAGCACAATGCAAACATGGAACCTGGACGGCTACTCGTTCTTCGCGGTGGGTATGGCCAGCGGGGCGTGGAGCCCAGACAAGAGGCAGAACTACAACCTGTTGGACGCAGTGAGCAGACACACCATTCACGTGTACCCAAACTCGTGGTCGGCGGTGGTGACAACGCTAGACAATGCGGGTATGTGGAACTTGAGATCGGAGACGTGGGATAGGTTCTACCTGGGACAACAGCTCTACTTGAGTGTTTTGTCTCCAGAACGCTCCATCCTCGACGAGTACAACCTTCCCGACAACGCCTTGCTTTGTGGCATTGTCAAGGGCTTGCCCTACCCTCCTCCTTACACCACCTAGCTAGCTAATTTCATTTATTAATATTGTTAATAATATATTGATTAGATATACTATATCATCTATCTCAACTGATATATATATCAAGATGGATTATAGTTCACATGCATCATTCATATTTACGATATTATGATTATATATTATTACTGAGCCCCCATCTAGCTAGCTAGCCTATATTTTGTACGTAGATTTATTATATATTCCAAATGCAATTTTTATGTATCCAATATCCTTATTTTGCATGATATATATATATATACATACATACATACATATATATCGGCGAAATTTCTCTTACACTATCTCAATTCTCATCCTACTTAATTCTCATTCTTTGGGGTGTAAGTCACAAATGAGTGCCCTAACCACTTTTCGTCAAATTAGTCGTATATATGCTAAATAACCATAGCTACTAGTAACCAGCTAGCCAGTGTACACAATCCATTGCATCACAAAACACTAGTTGACACACGCAATACTTCAACTATATATATATATATATATATATCTTCTTGAAAAAGATTGTAACCATCGAAGTTAAACAACATCAACAATTCAACACCCTGAAGAGGGTACAACGGAAATAATGATAATAATAAACAATGTAGATGTTCAAGAAACAAGTATTAATTAATTAATAGCTTAAGAGAATCGACACGTACAGTTTAAGAAAAAGAACAAAAACTGATTGTTAAAAAGTACTTCACCATACAGCTTGGATAGTGGGCAATTTAAACTCGTTTACATGTTTTAATAAACAGCTTGCATCATGGGCAAAGTCAGACAAAATTCTCCAGTTCCATGACAGTGATAATCTGTGGCATCGGTGAACGAAAATAAGGATCCTCCGCTTAACGAACATATTCATGAGCTAAATGAACTGGCTAAGCGAATTATCTAAGATTTAGTTCTAAATTTTTCAGCATTATGTTTTATTTTTCATTTTTTTCACAAAATATCTAAACTCTTGCAATTAAGTAAACTTGACCAAAAAGTCATACTAAATTAAGTCAAAATAAAAAAATAATGAAATTTTGCTCATCAGATTTTGGTGACGAACGAGTGTGCACTGGATACACACGTTGGTCGTGCACTACTCCAGAAAGTAATATTTTTTACTCTGGCAGCTCACGGTTGTGCACCTATGCATGCCTAAGCCGTGCTTTTCACCTGCAAATTAGTTTTTGCACTTTTTTGTGTCCTCACTTCGTCTTAACTCATCATTGGCTCATGCACATCTGATATGATCCTAAATTAAAATCATACAAGCTCAAAAACAAACAAAAGACAAAACATAACATTCGTACGATTAAAACAGAACATTATAAACACATTTATGGGACATGAATAAATTCATTTAACCTAAAAGTAATAGCAAACTCTTAAGAATATGACATTAATTTCTAGATCATCAATAGACCCTATAACCAAAAGGGGTAAAAAAACAAGCAAAGGACAAATCATAATGATGAAAATAAAAAATTGTACCCTGATATGGGCCAAAATAGTAAGCCTTAAGTATAATTAATAATAAGGCCCGAAAGACCCACAACGGCTGATGCGTCTATATTCAATGAACCCAAGGTAGGGCAGAAATAAAGAAAGGATTGAGATTCCTTTGAAAACAGAATCCCGATAGGATTTGAAAAAGCAATCCTGATAAGATTTGAAAACCATCCTGATAAGGACTTGGAAGACTAATCCATGCAGGACTCTGATAATCTTGGTGTTTATAAATAGAGGTCAGACAACTACATATGAGGTAACTAATTCTTTTCATATAGCTTTCGCTACTTTTTTCAAGCTCTTACTAACACACACCCGAGGGTCTTCCAAAGGGCTAAAGCCCCACCATTCTTGGAAGATTTTCTTTGCAGGTTAGCAAATATATTAAATTCACGGTCAAACGGAGTCAACGGTTAGGGTATTCCACAACGCTAACCCTAGGTACGTAAATTTGACGTATCATACCCGTAATGAGACATGAATTTATACATTTAAGTTCAAAGTAATAACAAACTCCTCATAACACAATACTAGGGTGTTAGATCTACGGAGGCAACAACAATAATTATAAGAGATAATTGTTAGAGAGAAACAATAATTATAAGAGATAATTGTTAGAGAGAATGATACGAGTGTATATAGGGTTTTGCTTGAAACATGACACCCTAGGTATCAAGTTTGGAATACCCAGATTGTTGCCCTAGAAAGATATATGTACATACTCTTGTGATCACGTTATCAAACTCAACATACATCCGTTCTGATTAGGATTCCACATTGGTTCATACACCTTCAGCGTTTTGTTCATGTATAATATTAATTAATAAAGTATAATTAATATTATCAAATTATTACTACTATTATATTTTGAACATACTTTCCAACAATCTCCTCATATGTTCAATATAAAATAATAATAACGAACCATACATGAACACACTATACCAAAGTATCATGAAACTAAATCCAAATAAAATTATCTATACACGTTTTAATCAAATCAAGCCAAGTATTGAGATTTTGAATCAAGAACAAATCCAACAAATGAATAAGTTCACATGTAGGTGAATAATATTTGAATAAAATAAAACAGAAAATGAAAGGACTTAAAGATTCAAATAATCACAACATTTTCTGTAAATTTTCTATAAATTGACAATTTAACATAAAATTTCGTGTAAGGCGTCCCCCAACAAATTTCATTTACTAATCATCAATTAAAAAACAATACAAGGATCTAGTTTAGACATTCTAAACTTAGTACAAGTCATATTAAAACATAATGCAAATAAAAACTTTCATTCTTAATCTTAGGTATCAGTCAGATTCAAAGAATGTACTAATCATTTCTGATTAACATAGTTTGATGTACAAGTGTTTACTTCAACTTCTAAGAACTTAGCATCAACCACATATCAAACTACAATGCATCATCACTAAGTTTTGAATTATAAAATAGTTTGTTATAGAAGTATCTAGTTTAATACAAAAGAACTTAGTACCAATCATAAACTAAAACTATTTCTCATCACCAACAAGTTTCCAACACATATAACCTGTCCAATTATAGTTTCTCTCATGAAAGATAAGAACCACACGTCTTATTTTGGAATGTTATAGTCTCATATCTAACACGATTTTATTTTGATATATCATCAAATCTGGAATGACACAACAAGTCATGAGAAACATATCATCAAATTTGGAATGATATAAAAAAATTACAACATCAAGATCAACATATCAAATTATAATACTCAAACAATAGATTAAGAATAAACCATACTAGGTCACAAATCTTTTAAGTGACTCTAATCTAATGGTTTTAATCTTATTTCTTTCATAATGAACTTAATTGTGATGAAAATTCATTATTGGAACATATTATAAGAGTAACGGCCTCAATACTTTCTTCAACTATTAAAAAGTGTTCAAACAAAATCTGTACAGTTTGTTTCTCACTACTTCTGGAGAATACACTATAAATTTATCCTTAGAATATCTAGAACAAAACTTCGATTAACTTTGTTTTTAAAAATTAGAGTATAAAGTTTCAACTTCAAAAATAACAAAACTATTTTTGCCCGTTTCATAGACTTCCAATACAATATTGTCCTACCTAGTGTATCCATATACACACTGGTATCAAGAGACCATAAAAAAATCCTTCTAAAATTAGAGGATTCCAACAAAATAGAGCATATTCTTGAGTACATATAAAGTATTTCATCAGCCTTTAGGACATCTTATGATGTATCATCAATCTCTAGGGTATCACATAGCTCTTTTAGAATTACAGTGAGTTTACTAAACATGTCAACTTCAAAGGCTATGTTAATACTTGTGCAAGTCCACTATGTACATGAGACTATCGACTAGTTTGGATTAATCCAATTGTCCCATACATTCATACTTGATCACATGGTGTCTCATTCTCATTGTATCAGTGCATCCATCGTAGCGAGTAAACTAAGATAAAATCTTGTCTATTTCACAAACTCACTAACATATCAAAACGTTTAAATAGTTCCTAACAACAATATGATACTATATAAACAAATAATCACAATTCTATTTGACATGTAACATGAGTAAAGACATTTACTTGAATCACCAAGAACTAATCTCAAACTCTTTACTTTATGTCAAAAATAATTATAATTTAAGTGTTTATAAAAGATCTTACTTTATAATAAATTGATTAATTAACATATTTAGTTATCAAATCCTTACATAATAAACTTTTCGGGTTGATCTGTGTAGATCACCCTATAACCAAAACTGTATTCACATCTCAATAATGTAACAATTAGAAGTATACTTATCAAATTCATGTGACAAAAAGGTGAATGAATGTCACAATAAATCATTCTGTAATCCAAACATATAATCATTGGTTACTAAATGTTTCAATCTTGACTAAAATCTGTCACAAATAAGTTTCTTCTGCAATAATGAACTACAACTTATAGTTGTTCATCCACTTGCAAATCAACTATTCTAGGTTTTATTATGTAGCAAAAAATTCATGTCACTAACAATGATTCTTTTCTTAAGAACGAATCCTTAAATCTCATCTCCTCCTTTCCGAAAAGATAAATTATAATTTAATTGATAGTTCACAAAGTCCTCATCAAAATCACTAGGTACTCACTATCAAATAGATACTTAAATGAATTCTAATTCAACTGTCAAAGTGTCAAAAATCAGTAAGATTAAATTCAGACCAAACTCATTTATTATTCAACCATGTATTTCTCGTAAAATAGGAACGACGTAAATTGAGAAACAAATTCTTAATAAAAGTGCAAACTTTGCTTCCAGCAATACATTGGTTGAATAACAAGACATGTCAGTAACTCTAACTACTGCAAATCTTAGACAAACTGTTAGAACAATATAAGCTCAAGTGTTTGTAAAGGGGGTGGGGGGATGAATACAAACACTACAAACTTTTTACTCTTTTTAAACTTTAGTTGGTTCTGATAGGAAATGTTTTCCCAGTGAGATGGCCTAGAACTTGTAGAAGGGGGGTTGAATACAAGTTCTTACAACTTTTTCCGAATTCCTGTTCTTTAAGAAATTAACTTTCTGCGGAATATAAAGAACAAGATCAAAACTTTATAAACAATTGTTTTTATTGATTTAACAATTGATTACAAGTTTTCTAACAATCAAAAACAAGCTTTGATCGTCAGCTTCTATTCTGTGTATATAGAGATAATACAACCCTTTCAATTCTCTATACTATATAGACATACACAGCTTCGAATTACAATTCTGTAATTTATAATTACAGCTTCTAAAACTAAGTTTACAAAAACCTAGCTTCCTAATTCAAATCAAATACAATCTTTCCAATTGAAAGATTTCTAACAAGTTTCCTTGTCAGCTACGTCTTCAATAAAATCTACGTGTTCATGGAAGACTTTCCTTCTTTGATTTGAACTCTAACTCCATCAGCGATTAAGTCCTCGACTAATCTCCGATAGCTTCTTTAATTAGTCTCTGATCACTTCGAGTAATCTCCGATGCTTTAATAAATTAATCTCTGATCACCTCGAGTAATCTCCGATGCTCTGGCTTTAGTCTCTGGTGACGTCAGCTTTTAATCTCCGAAGTATTGTGTTATTCTCTGATGACGTCAGCTTTAATCTCTGACTCTTTAATTACAATCTCCGATGATGTAAGCTTTAATCTCCGATGACCAATCCTTCAATCTCCGATGAACAAATCTTTAATCTCCGATGAAGGATTTCTTCAATCTCCGATGGGCAAAGTCCAATCTCTGATGAACAAAACTTTAATCTCTAATGGACTTTTTCCCTTAATCTCCGACAAGCCAAATTTAATCTCCGAAAGACTAATTAACTTAAAACAACTTGTTGAACAGACTCAACAAGTATTCCAGCAGTACATACAAGTAAAATGAATCTATCTCTTTATTAAAATGACTAAATTACAACCAAGAGATACTACTGCTAGCTACAAAACTAAAGTGTTACAAACCAACACTTTTCTATACATTTGTATTCCTAAGTATTCTAAAGACAATCATCATCAAATGTTAATAAAACCTAACA
>CM025782.1:35023900-35055433 GCA_014636745.2 Centella asiatica | reverse complement strand
ATTATTATTATTATTATTATTATTATTATTATTATTATTATTATTATATTTTAAACATACTTTCTAACATAATAGAAACACAACATAAGATAATATTAGAACAACACAACGTTAGAAACATAACTGCACAATATTGCACAACCAAACAAAATCCCTCCCCCTTATATAAAAACAATAGAAAGCGAACAAATAGAGCAATAACAAAATCTGAAAATAATAATAACACTCACAAGAGACACAATTAAATTTTAACTTGAAAAATATTCCCGATGTAGAAAGTAAAAATCATGGGAACTTTCTCATAATCCACTCAAAATCTTTACTATCAACAATAATAGGTTGCAAGAGTTCCTCCAAATGAAACTAGACACATAGATCAACAATAGCAACAACCAAACAGTTTACTAACCACGCCAATCATATACAAAGAAATACAAGAGAATATATTGTATAATCTCATAAAAAAAACACCAAAAACTACAAACTACAGTCCAAAATATAGAGAAGATCAGAGTTAGGAGATTCCAAAACATAATTATATCGTACATAACGAAAAGGATGATGTGACAAAATCTACCCATCAAAAATTAGTACTATCGGACCACAAATATTGTTCCAATTGAATGCTTGAAACAACTAATTTGTTTTTGAATGTGTTTAGTTTTTCTCTATTTCACAAAACCATATACATTCTTCAATTAGACTTTAACCCAATATAGATTACACCATGAGTTTCCCATATAAAAAAGAAATAACCAACAAATCTATCATTCATTAATAGACCCTACAACCAAAAGTTACCCTAAGAAAACAGAATTGGAGGAGATAGCGAAGGTTGAAGTTCACTTTGAACATTGTACTACCAAATGGAATCCTAAAATAACCAAAAGTTACTCCTATGTGGTTATACGAGCCGACCACTGCCATACTAGAAAATTTAAGCCGATGAATTCATCTCCCATCAACTGCTTTATGCTAGATTTGTTAGAAATATAAGCTAAACTTTATATTATTTATTATTTATTTAATTATTATTCTAAAATATTTATGAGTGTCTTTTGGGTATTATGCATGAATAGGCAAATACATGAATGTGGTTGATGTATCTTAATCTAGTTGATGCATGTATTTGAGTCATTGAATGTAGTAAATGTAGTGCATGTACTAGAGGTTCTAGGAAATTTTTTGTAGTCCTATAAATAGGATAACTCATTTGTTGTGGCAATTATTCAAGAAGTTCAAGTTATATAAATAAGTGTGTGAGTTCTACAAAGTAAGTTTCCTTTATGTGAGTATGTAGATTATTGAGAACAAGTTTTTTCTCTTTAATCTCCAACTATATATATATTTCTACAAAGTGGTATCAAGAGCAAGGTTTAAAGATGGCTTCCAACAACATGTTGCGACCTCAACTTCCTCGTCTGATGGGCAAGAACTACAACCAATGGAGCATCCAAATGAAGATGTTATATGGCTTTCAAGATCTTTGGGAGATTGTTGAAAATGGATATAAAGAGCCGGAGAATCAAACAACCCTCTCAACACAACAATTGAATTCTTTGAAGGAGAATCGAAAGAAGGACAAGAAGGCTCTTTACTTTATCTACCAAGTGGTGGATGAAGCAATTTTTGAAAGAATTTCTACGCCATCAACATCAACGGAGGCATGGGACATCCTTAACAAGGCGTACAAAGGTGAAGAAAATGTAAAAATGGTGAGACTTCAAGCTCTAAGATGTGAGTTCGATTTACTCAAAATGAAAGAAAGTGAATCGGTTGAGGAATTTTACAATCATACAATTACGATTATTAATCAACTTCAAGTAAATGGTGAAGAAATCTCGGATAGAAAAGTCTTAGAGAAAATTCTTCGTAGCATGACTCAAAAATATGAACATGTTGTTGTAGCTATTGAAGAATCAAAAGACTTAAATAATTTCTCTCTTGAAGAATTGTTGGGCTCACTCCAATCTCATGAATTTCTAATCAAACAATTTGACTCCTCTCCTTTGGAGCAAGCTTTTCAAATTCAAGACAACAATCGTGGCGCTTTTTTATAGGAAAACGAGGAAGATGATCTTCTCGCAGAAGAGGACAAGGAAGAGGAAAAGTTCAAAGTGAAAATCCAAGAGGAAGAGGAAGAAGCCATGGAGGATATAATGGAAAAGGAAGGGGTAATTCTTACAATTTTCAATGTCATTATTGTCATAAATACGGACATATGAAGAAGGATTGCTATAAGAGAATCAATGATGAAAAAGATGATTCTATTTTTTTACATGAGGATTCAGAGACAAAAGATAAAAGTGTGCTTCTTACTTGCAATATTCAAGAAACTTATCTTGATGATGTTTGGTATATTGATAGTGGTTATAGTACCCACATGACCGGAAATAGAAAGATTTTTATGAATTTTGATGAACATATTCAAAAAGAAGTCAAGATGGAAGATAATGAAAGACTCAACATCAAAGGTTGTGGTGATGTTCTAACTCGCACAAAGCAAGGTACAAAGCATATTTCTAATGTTTATTATGTTTCGGATCTTAAGCATAATCTTCTAAGTGTTGGACAACTCTTGAAGAAGGGAAATAATGTTAATTTCAAGAATTATTTATGTGAAATTAAGGAAAAGAATGGTGTTCTTATTGCAAGAGTCAAGATGAATCCAACTAAAGTGTTTCCGTTGCAACTCAAAAATGAAGTTCTTCCTTGTTTTGCTAATATTGTGAATAACAAGTCTTGGCTTTGACATCTTCGATATAATCACTTGAGTTTCACTACTTTGTCCAAGATTTGCAAAGACCACATGGTGAGAGGAATTCCAAATATTAATCGCCAAAATCAAGTTTGTGAAAGTTATGTCTTTGGCAAGCACCATCGAGATCCATTTCCAAAAGAAAAGGCATGGTGAGCATGAAATCCTTTGGAGTTGGTGCATTCTGATTTGTGTGGACCTATGCGCACAAACTCTCTTGAAGCAGGTAATCGTTATTTTCTTACTTTCATTGATGATTATAGTCACAAGATATGAATTTATTTCATTGATGATTATAGTCACAAGTATTTGGAGTGTTCAAAGATTTTAAAACACTTGTGGAGAAACAAAGTGGTTTTCATTTAAAAACACTACGATCTGATCGTGGTGGAGAGTATATGGAGAAAGAATTTGAAAATTATTTGAAAGAGCATGGCATTCGTCACCGACTAACAGTTTGTTTCAACTCCTTAATAAAATGGGGTGGCAGAAAGAAAGAACCGTATTATCATAAAGCTTTTCGAAGTATGTTGAAGACAAAGAAGTTGCCTAAGATGTTTTGGGCCAAAACGGTAGCTTGTGTATGCTATGTTCTCAATCGTGCAGCAACTAAAAGTGTTCAAGGAATGACTCCACAAGAAGCATGGAGTGGTCACAAGTCATGTGTCTCTCACTTTCGAATTTTTGGAAGTATTTGTTACTCTCATGTGCCGGATGAAAAGAGAGGTAAACTTGATGATAAATTTGAAAAATGCGTCTTTATTGGCTATAGTGAAAGCTCCAAGGCATACAAATTGTACAACCCCATCACAAAGAAGACTATTATTAGCCGTGATGTAATCTTTAACAAGGAGGAAGTATGGGAATGGAATAATGAAAAAGAAAAAACAAGTATTATTCTTGATGATGATACATTTTTGCCAATTGAAGAAGAAGGCTCCGCGCCTCCACCACCATCCAATTCTTCTCCAAGCTCATCTTTTACACCATCGTCATCATTTTCAACTTCGGAAACTCGATATATAATGATATTATAAGCAATTTGGAAGATGACTTTGTTGATTTTGCTCTATATGAAAATGTTGATCCGGTCATTTTTTAGGAAGCCATAAAAGAAGACAAATGGAGGCAAGTTATGGATCAAGAGATTGATGTAATTGAAAGGAATCAAACATGGGAGTTAGTGGAAGTGCCTAAGGGAAAGAAACTCATTGGAGTTAAATGGGTCTACAAGACAAAGATGAATGCAAATGGTGAAGTTGGAAAGCATATAAGGATAAAGTATCACTTCATTCGAGACTTGGTCAAGAAAAATGAAATTGTGATTAACAATTGCAAAACTCGAGATCAAATAGCCAACATATTCATGAAACCTTTGAATGTGGAAGTTTTCAAGAAATTGAAGAAGAAACTTCGTATGCACAAAAGTTTAGCTTAAGGGGGTTGTTAGAAATATAAGCTAAACTTTATATTATTTATTATTTATTTAATTATTATTCTAGAATATTTATGAGTGTCTTTTGGGTACTATGCATGAATAGCCAAATACATGAATGTAGTTAATGTATCTTAATCTAGTTGATGCATGTATTTGAGTCATTGAATGTAGTAAATGTAGTACATGTACTAGAAGTTCTGAGAAGTTTTTTATAATCCTATAAATAGGACAACTCAATTGTTGTGGCAATCATTCAAGAAATTCAAGTTATATATATAAGTGTGTGAGTTTTACAAAGTAAGTTTCCTTTGTGTGAGTGTGTAAATTATTGAGAACAAGTTTCTTCTACTTTATCTCCAACTATATATATATATATATTTCTACAAGATCCTCTTTCCCCTTCAAAACTAAAATTAGCGATATATTTATTTTATAATATTTTACTTTACCATTATTTTCAGTTTTGTATTATAAAATTTTTTGTAAACTTATTTACTAATAAGATTTTACAAACCGACTTAGCGTGGAGTTAAATAGCGAGTACTAATTAATAAATTATCGACGGCTTAGCTATTGAGAAGCTCTATAGCAGCGAAAATCTGAAGTCTTGATGGTGATCCGGTCGGACGAACTTAACTACCTTCGTAAGTATGTGCAGGTAATTTACATATAAGTTCTCCATCGGGTTTCAAAATTAAAATTTTATACATTTTGATTTTTTTGGTTAAACAACATATTAGTCATCAAAGTTTTAATAATTTAATTATATTATAAGCAAAATTTTTGTCATAAACTATAAAATTATAATAATGTATTAATTAAGATTAATTACATTAGCACTAATTTAAAGTTCAATATATTATCGTTTAACTGGAAAAGTTAAAATGTATATTTAATTTTAAAAAAGATGATATATTGTAGTTGCAGGACATTGACTAATTTATACCACCGTACTATTCATTATTTTCGTAATGCAACTAATGAAGACTTGAATTTCTAGTTACTTTCATGTGTAATTAAGGCGTGTGATATATATATATATATATATATATATATATATATATATATAGGATGGTTAATAGTGTCTAGTGATATCCATTTGTTGGAGCCGGATGGTGGTGGGGTGGCAGGGTGGGGGATATGATGGGGCGGCCGCACGGGGGAGTATATAACTATATATATACGGCTAGTTGTATATATATATGCGTTTTAAAATTAAATTAATGTAGGTCAAATGGTGTCGATCTCTTCTTTTCTTTTTCTTATTTGGTAATTTGGTTGATACTTGTGTCTTTTAGATAGAGGCGAGCGAGGCTTCTTTTTGGGTTGTAAAACGCACACAGAAACAACTTAAATTATTGTTGTATGTAATCTGATCTGCCAGGTGGGTGTAGCTAGCTACTTGATTAGTACGTACTAGGAATAAAGACGATGGAATTAAGAGAGATGAATATATATATAAGATAACAAGAAAGAAAGACGCATAAAAAAACGAAATAGAGACGGAGTATATTAAACATATTGATACAAATATATGATGCTCGATCAGCTCATTGTTTGTTTTTTTGCTAGAAATTAATTAAGCTGGGCCGGCAGATGCATGGATATATCGGTCGTCGGTAAAAATGGTATAGTACGTAGCCAGCTAGCTAATATATATACATATATGCAATTAAAATAATTAATAATAATTATGATTATGTATGTACGTACTGTGTGTGTATTACTGTTATTATGTAGACCTACTTGAGGATCAGAATTAATTAGAATTAAACAGCTTAATAGTAATATTTGATGGTAGACAATAGCAATGATGATGCTGATACATGATGATAATTTTGAGACTTAAGTTGTTAGTGGAGAAGTTGTTGCTGGTGCTGCTGGGATAATGATAATAGTAATAATACTCCTTCAATACTGAAAGCTTAGATTGGCTTTTAAGGCAAGTGTAATCATTACAGGCAGGGGTTATTAGATCGAAGATACCACCAAATTAATTACTCCACTTGAAATTACAAAAGCAATTAGCTAGGTAGGTAGGTAGCAGCAGGACGATTGAACGCATGTGCGCCCGCACACACACACACACATATATATATATATATATATATATATATATTCGCAATTAACTAACTAACTAACTATTGTCTATTGCCCGGCAGCCCAGACAGTAATAGCTCTCGATGGAGTGAGTAATGAGTGTTGATGGCAAGACAAACAAATCAACACAGTACGTACGAATGCTGCTCTTGCTGCTGCCTTTGCCTTGGCAGCTGATTGATATTTCTATATACTTGCAATTACGGCAGTTGTTTATAATTATCTAACCGATGGATGGATGGATCGGCCCTGCCCGCCTGATCCATCTCCATCTATCGTTACTTGTTATTTCCAGGTGGTACCTAACTATCGACTGCAGGCCAAAGGAGTCAAGGCAGGCACGAACCGCAGAGGCGAACGGCGTACGGCAACAAGACGATCGACGAGGATCTACCTAGCTAGCTAGCTCATCTTTAACATCGATCAAATGTAACAAGCTGCACATCATCAAGACAAGACGTCGTTCCAACATTATTCATTACATTGTCTGAATTAATCGACTCATCATATCATCCCAGACACACACACACACACACACACACACACACACAGAGACAGTCATGACTGCGGCTGCCATTCGGCTGCTCTTCTTCTTTGCGGTTCTCACTACTTGTCTGATTCATTTCATCTCCTCTGACACCGACCCTCGCGATGGTACCTAATTCTACATATATTCTCCCCCCCTCCCTCCATATATCTCAAAGCAATGACTATCACTGAATTAATATGTCATATCGGACAATAAAATCTCTGCAACATTTTTTGATTGTAATGTTATATTTATGTAATATTTTAATCTACGCAAAATAAGTTTATAAAATTTTATAATTTAGTAATTTTAACGTGAAATATGGTAAAATACATAAAAATTACTCATTTCATATTTCTATATGTTCATATCGCTAATGTATTTTTGGTTTGTTTTAAAAAATTAATGAAAGACAATAAATAAACAAAATAAATACTCTATCTGTCCAGAAATTAAAAATACATATAGTAAAAATGTTCACGCTAAACTCAGTTTAAAATTGGTTTAGTTGTTTTAAGTGATTTGGGGTATGGGCTGGTGCAGTTGCAGTACTTCGATCATTGAAGGATGAGTGGAAGAACACACCACCAAGCTGGGGAAAGTCAGACGATCCTTGTGGCGATTCATGGGAAGGCATCACCTGCGTCAATTCTAGGGTCACTGCCCTGTGAGTATATATTATTACACTGTATGTATGTGTGTATGTATGTATGTATCGATCGATCTTTCTTTCTTTGTTTGCTCGCAATCAAGCAGCAATAATTGTGTGATTGTGATTGATTAATTGATTTGCAGGGGATTGTCAACAATGGGACTGGTGGGTACACTAAGCGGCGACATTGGGGGTCTGACTCATTTGATATCCTTGTGAGTAGTAGTAATAACCAATAATAATATTAATAATGCACTCAATGCTCCTACTCCCTCTCTTGTTAATCGTCCTTATTAATTGCACCATCACTTACGCACTCTCTCACACACATGTTTATATGTTTGTCTCTATGATGCATGGATAATAGATTGCATATGTGCTTTCGCATTTACTTAATGGACTTTCTCTATATCTACTATCTATCTGTCTTTGTTTCAGGGATCTTTCATTCAACAAAGGCCTCACAGGACCCCTCTCTCCCACTTTAGGAGATCTCAAAAATCTCAATATATTGTATGTTTCCACTATTTCTTATACTAAATCCTTGGAAGTGCTTTTTTATGTTCTTAATTGTGTCCATCCTGAATTCCTCATTCAGGTTTAATACTGAAAATTTTGAATAATAACTAATTAGATGCTTACAGTCTCGACTGTTTTCATTTATTCTTATCTACTTTACAGAATTTTGGCTGGCTGTGGTTTCACCGGTAATATTCCAACTGCACTCGGAACTCTTGCACAACTATCCTTCTTGTAAGAACTGCTTTGTAGTTTTTAACACTCCCTCCATTTATTTCTGGGAATCAATACCACTCATTTCAAATTCAGAATTGTCGTTTAATACATTAATAAATTTTCGACACCAAAACCAAATACTAGTATATATATCGCTGCATACTTGACAGTTCAGATTGGGTATTATAACCGTAAGTGATCCACCACTCTCCCTATGCTATTACACAATTAAACATAAACTACTTTGTCAGTGACTCAAGAGTCACAACACAATAGTGACAATAAGTATCATTATCTAAAAATGTGTGAAGCTGACTCTCAAAAGTCATTGTCCATCCTATATTTACCAGATTATACTCACATATAGGCCCACTAATTTTCTTTGTCAGAGCTCTTAATTCTAACAACTTCAGTGGGGGCATTCCTCCTTCTTTGGGTAATCTCTCCCAACTGTACTGGTTAGACTTGGCGGATAATCAGCTTACAGGATCTCTTCCGGTTTCAAATTCCGCTGGAGTAGGCTTAAACCACCTTAAGAAGGCAAAGCACTTGTGAGTGGTAAATTTGATATACTTCTACTATCATAACTCCAGAATAATTTGTATTTTGTGGAATATGTCATCATTCCTCACAACATACATTTTGCAATTTATCTTATAAACTTCAGCCATTTCAACAAAAACAAGCTTTCAGGCTCAATTCCGAAGGAACTTTTCAGTTCTGACATGGTACTTATACATGTGTAAGTTGAGACTCAATTAGGGACTGGTACTTATATTTCTTTCGAATCATCCTACTCTAACTGCTTGTTCTTAATAATGCAATGACAGACTGCTTGACGGGAACCAATTAACAGGGAAAATTCCCAGTACAATTGGATTCGTTCAGACACTTGAAGTTCTGTGAGTTTTCATGCTATCTATTTGATTATCACCTTCAGTTTATGGATAACTTTCGCTTTTCCCATATATGACCCTTAATTTGCTAATGATAATGGACCACATGTAATTGCATCTGGAACAGTCGACTCGATAGGAATGCTCTGACAAATATTGTCCCACCAAACATCAACAATCTCACCAATGTCGTTGAACTGTGAGCACTTCTTATGAATTGCAGTTAAATGTAATTTAATTTCATAAGTGTTTGACTAAAACATGTTATCTCTCGCATCTTATGCTGCAGTAATTTGGCCCACAACAACCTCTCTGGGTCTTGGCCAGACTTGACTGGAATGGACTCCCTCAATTACGTGTAAGCTATTAGAGAGAATTAACTGATATTCAATTCTATTGCCCGAATTTGTGTTAGAGTGATGTTAAAGATTTTGTTAACTGTTTCCTCTATGCAGGGACTTGAGCAATAACTCCTTTGAACAATCAGAAGCTCCGTCATGGTTCTCAACTTTACCGTCGCTTACAACTCTGTAAGTATACTGTATGAGACTACTGATGTAGATGTGAAAATTCCCATTAAGTGCCAATCAATCTTACAGAAAGTTCTGGTGTGATTCTCAGGGTTATTGAATATGGGACGTTAGAAGGGCCAGTGCCGCAGCAGCTTTTTAATTTCCCACAAATTCAACAAGTGTAAGCTAATGCATAGCAGTAAAGCACTAACTATAATCTCGTTTACATATGGAATCCATAAAACAGGGGAACATTAGAATGATCATTCTTAATTAATTTGTAACAGGAAAATGAGAAACAATGCATTTAATGACATGTTAAATATGAGTAACAGCATCACCCAGCAATTGCAGCTTGTTGACTTGCAGAACAACCAAATATCCTCAGTGACACTAGGTTCTGAATACAAAAACACGTTGATGTGAGAATTCACTACTCCTATTGATCCAACGATTTCCTAAATGGTTACTTGTACTATTTGATCTAACCTCACTGTTTATCTGTGATTCATTAGGTTGTTTGGAAATCCTGTATGTGCTAATGCACTCTCAAATACAGAGTTCTGTCAGCTTCAACAACAAACGTCAAATGCCTACTCTACCAGCATAGCTAATTGTGGCAGAAAATCTTGTGCTTCTGGAAAGAAGCTCAATCCTCAGAGCTGTGTCTGTGCTTATCCATATGAAGGGACATTGTACTTCAGAGGACCCTCATTCAGGGAGCTTTCCAATGTTATTAGTTTCCATTCTTTGGAAATGAGCCTGTGGGTGAAATTGGGTCTGACTCCTGGATCAGTTTATTTGGATGACATATCATTTAATAGTGATGACTATCTATTGGTGCACTTGGCACTCTTTCCATCACCTGGAGAACACTTTAATAGGTCTGAGATTCAGAGGATTGGTTTTTCTTTTAGTAATCAAACATACAAGCCTCCTCAAGAGTTTGGACCCTATTATTTTATAGCTTCTCCTTATATATTCCAAGGTATATGTTAGATGAATATGTTTCAAATTTTTTCCCTGGATTAACCTGGAACTCTAGAAATTCTTAAATGTTACAAAAATGATCCAGGCGAACATGGCCGATCTATTAGCTCTAGTGTGATTGCGGGAATCACAAGTGGCTGCGCCATTCTGGTCTTGGTGCTGGTTGCACTGTCGATATATGCTGTTCGTCAAAAAAAACTTGCTGAAAGAGCCATCGGATCAAGTAAACCATTTGATATCATTCTTCTATCCATGATAACTGCTAATGTTAGGTTTGTTGTGACTTCATCAATTGATATCTGCAATTTTTAGTGGCTCAGTACCTTGATATTCTTTTTTTCAGTATCATGGGTTCCAAGTGGCAAAGACAGCGGCGGTGCACCACAGTTAAAAGGAGCTAGATGGTTCTCTTATGATGATCTCAAGAAGTGCACCAACAACTTCTCTGAAACGAATGAGGTTGGGTCTGGCGGCTACGGCAAGGTATTCCGTAAAATTCCTTGCGTGATAGCATGTTTTCTCTCTTTAATCTTAAAGTATAATTTTTTTCCCTTTTTTCAAATAAGGTCTACAGAGGAACTCTCTCAGGTGGACAAGTTGTTGCAATTAAGAGAGCTCAGCAAGGTTCTATGCAAGGTGGGCTTGAGTTTAAGACTGAAATTGAGTTGCTTTCACGTGTTCATCACAAGAACCTTGTTGGTCTTGTGGGGTTCTGTTTTGAAAAAGGAGAGCAGATACTAGTTTATGAGTTCATGCCCAATGGAACTCTTAGGGAGAGCTTGTCAGGTAAACTTGCTTTTTCTCATAATAGTATATGGTAAAAGGCATGTAATTAATTTTCCTATCTGTAAATTAAGAGGCCTTGAAAGTCTTCATCGTCATTAAATCAAGAGAGTTGTACATTTGAACTGTCCCTTGGCAATACCTACACTGCCTTCAACATCAATTCCACTTTAAAACACATTGCTGGAGTCATCGCTATATATTCATGCAGAATTATACATAGATCTTAATATAGATTAGGTCTATAAATTGGGCTAGATGAGTCAGGTATAGAGTAGCTAAAACTTGGCTCTATTAAAAATTATTCATGCCAAATTAGAGCTCATTCATTTCGGGCTTGCAATTTATATGTCCAAACTTGGCCCAAATAAGTTCGCAAGCTTCGGATCTATGTTCGATCAAACTCAAATGAAAAAGAAAAAAAAGTAAAATTTTATGAATCGATTGTTAATTCAAAACATAAGTTGTTATGTAAGTAGTAATTAATTCCTTAGAAATATTTTGTGGTTCATTATTTTCAAGTAATCATAATTTATATATTAAACTAACATTCCTTGCATCGATGAAATTGTATAGTGTCAATTTAAAAATTACATGTCAAAATTTAAGTGCCCTAAATAAAAAGTTGTAGCGAATATATATTCTAGTGTAAAAGTATTTATATATTTTGAATAACCTGATTGATAGACAAAGTCTAGATATGTAATATTCAATATATTATATATGTTTTGTTATAATTTTAATCTTCCTCGGTCAGCTCATATCAAACAGAGCCACTCACTGACCAAACTCGCCTCTAATTTCAGTGCGAGTTGAACCATTGTCTACGCTCAGCTCGGTCGGCTAAAATTGAACGAGTTTTTTGCAGGCCGAACAATCTAAGTTTCAGACTTGCCCATCCAATTTACAGCCCTAATATAGATCATATTTTACACTAAGCCAAAACAATTACCCCAAATGGAAAACTTAAACTGCTCAGAAATGTACACACTATAAGTTAATTGTTTTAACTTACTTTTTCATCTAAAAGCTTAAGCCATTGAGAGAGGCCCAATTTATTTTTATGATGCCAACACCCAAAACCTCTCACATGCACAAATGATCGACATAAAAGACAACATGCAGCAGAAACATTTGAACCCAAAATCTTCACATCTAGAGCTACACTGTCATGCTAACTTTACATTCCATTCTAAACCTCATTGCATAATTCTGACAAAAATAGTATATCTATTCTTATATATTGTTATAGAATTTGAGAAAATGTAGAAAGTACAAAAACAACTTAGCGAGTTAATCATCGAGTTAACGCACTAAGTCATAAGTCCAAATTAAAAAATACTCTGTAGTTTCAACTCTTACAAAACCTTTGTAGAGGCAATTTAGGATATTGATTTACCAAAATCGACAAGAATTGTAATTAAGAAAAATAAGCCATTTTGTAAATTATGAACTTCATGCATAACTATAAAATTGAAAAAATATATATTTTTATATATATTATATAAGTGCGCAACACTGTTAATTTTAAAGTACTGAGGAAATAATAAGTTTTTTGAATAATTTTAAAACTTTATTGACCTTTTTGATCATTCAATATTTACTAAATTATATCACAATTACTGAATTATGATATTAAAATATACTGAAAAATATTTACTTATAATGTGCAAGGGTGTATAAGCTCGTAATATACAACTCAACAGCCTCAGGTTAATATCCTTTCATATAATCTCAGCACGTCCTTCATGTGATTTATGGCACTCATTTTCTTTGTCTGTACTTGTGCATACAGAAAAATCCGGCATTCACCTAGATTGGAGGAGGCGGCTTCGCATTGCTCTGGGTTCAGCTAGAGGATTAGCTTATTTGCATGATCTTGCTAATCCTCCAATAATTCATAGAGATGTGAAATCCACCAACATATTGTTGGATGAAAATCTAACAGCAAAGGTTGCAGATTTCGGCTTGTCTAAGCTAGTTTCAGACAGTGAAAAAGGGCATGTTTCAACTCAAGTTAAAGGCACACTGGTAAGTATTACTGAATCAATTTCTTGCTTATGGTCTTTTGTTACTGATATGTGTATACATGTTTGCGTTTGTGTGTCTGAATATGTACATATACATATACATGTATGTGAGTATATGCGGTTGTGAAGGAAGCACTTTAGTATCAAACTCTTTGATTTCTGTTAATAAATCTCTTTCATCAAACGGATACGTTTGAGCATACGCATCTTCAATTTGTACAAATATATTTCTATTCCAAGTCTATCAGCATGTCAACTGGATTTTCTGATAGTAATTAATATTACAGGGTTATCTGGATCCAGAATATTACATGAGTCAACAATTGACTGAGAAGAGTGATGTGTATAGCTTTGGTGTGGTAATGCTTGAACTAATAAGTGCTAAGCAACCAATTGAAAAAGGAAAGTATATCGTTCGTGAGGTCAAAATGGCAATGGACAAAAATGACACTGAGAAATATGGACTGAAGGAGATAATGGATCCATCTATTAAAAGCCTGACAGATGTTGTAGGTTTTGGGAGGTTTCTGGAGTTGGCAATACAGTGTGTTGAAGAATCAGCTGCCGGTCGTCCAACTATGAGTGAAGTGGTAAAGGAGTTAGAATCCATTCTACAGAATGATGGGCTAAGCACAAACAGTACTTCTGCGTCGTCATCTGCCACTGACTTCGGATCTACAAGAGGTGGTGTTCCTCTTAAGCATCCTTACGATATTGATGCATTGCCCAAAAAACATATCAACGATAGTGATGCATTTGACTACAGCGGTGGATATAATATCACAACCAAAGTGGAACCCAAGTAGAAGCACTTGTTTTACTAGTCTTCCTTTTTTATACGATTAACTGTTATATTCTTGGAGAACCTCTCTAGTGTTTTCAGTAGATTTATGAAACGTCTACTGGTGTATGAAATTTCAGATTTTAGTTTAAGACATGATTTATACGTTTTCTTTCCTATTTTATTATCCCTTTGTACACAACTGGAAATCCATGCAAAACCATTATTTTCTTGAATGGTCAACATATTGTTCATATGTTTTGTTTTGTTTCCTCCAAAACTGTCATGTATCTGGTTTCTTGTTAGGGAATTGATATCACCGAATTTTTCATATGGTTGTATTGATATTGAAATTTAGATGTATTTTGCTTCTAATTAGGGATCCGACCCCCTTGAATTTTCCATACCCTTGAATTGAAATTGAAATTTATTATTATCGATTATAAATTTAGTTAGATCATCGCCCTTTCCCTATCAATGGATTTCAAAGATAAAAATCTCTTATTAGCATTGGCTCATAAACTCACCTAAGTTTAAGGTTTGTCATACTACATTATTCACATATACACAAGGACAAATACACATCACTAAACTTAATTAAATTAAGAGCAAAATTCAAGTTAGCACATGAGGGTTTTCCCCATTTTTATGTAACCACCTACCATTTAGAAACGTTCCTTTTATCACTTAGTGTTTCATTTTATTTGTCAAATAGCCTCAATTATGTTCTTTTGACCGAATGTGCCCCACTCTCGCCCAAAAGCAAACGTAACTTCCTAAACAATTAAAGAAAAAAAAAATATTCCTAAATAGGATTGAATGCTCCCGCATCAAAGTGGGTGCATTTTTTATTTTTTATTGTCTTAAGTGTAGAAGTGGTTAAGTAAAATTTATTACAAAACTCAAGTTGTTAAGTAAAAATTAGAATGCAATTTAGGTGGTTAAATGTATTTTCTTTAAAAGGTATGATGATCAACGAAAAGTTAACGGCGTTATCAAAAAATCGTTAGTAGGTGCTGATATGAAAATAAAATCAAAACCTTTAGCGGTAAAATGCGCATTTCGAACAACAGGTAGTTACATAGAAATATGGAAAAATCTTTAAGTGGTAACAAGAATTTTACCTTTAAATTAATACTAGAATACTGTTTTAATTTCGTTATGAAGTCAAAGTCTTACGCCAACCACCTCAATGTCAGTCTCACTGTATAACGCATAAAATTCATACTACCCAAACAGACTTTTATCTTCATGGATGCAATATTTTAATGCTTCAACGTGACATACTTTAATAATTTTGTGTCTAATTACCTACATTTTGATTTTGATTAGTATCACCCATTCAATTAAATATGCGTAATAAATTTAATATCTAACAGTACTTTAAATATATAACACGGTCTATCAATCCATAATAACAAGAAATGGCATTTTTCCGACTGTCACATCAGTTTCCATTTACTAGGATTATAAGTCATTTTTTCGACTTTTTCAGAAAATAACCGGTTTAGATTTCTCAATCACATCGCATAACCCTCTTTCAATAAGATCAACAATATCGAATTTCCAAGATTCTTATCGATCTCAAACTGTATAACCGTAAGTCATACACGCACGACATCTCCTAAAATTCAATAATAAATTTCAAGAATTTTGTCGCGAACCAAACTTTAATGCCAAATGTTGGATTTAGATGTCCGATTTGATGTCAAATATTAAATTTTGAATTGAATATATCACGCACGTGCTCAACAGACTCAAGTAATAAAATAAAATTATGAAGTTAAGACAAGATATACAAATCAAGAACACAAGATTTTACCAAGTTCACCAACATCTAAGTTACATCCTGCATATCAATATTATTATTATTGATCCAAGTTTTCCATAAGATACAATTATAAAATGAAATATCTCACTCGACTAATCTAACTCTTGAAAATAGTTACATGATATTATATCCTCCTTACAAGAGTCCCTCGCAAAAATGATAAAACTATCACCTTTTGTGTTGATCATATAAACACAATATATAATTGTATTTATAGATTTATGACATAATATCAAAAACCCAAAAAAAATTGAAAATAACATCAAATTAAAATGCTATATGAAAACTTATTCTAAGTAGAAATAAATAAAATCCATTTCGAGAACTAAAATCATATTCTTAATTAAAATAAATAATATTAAAGTATAAGTCAACCTCGACCATGCATAGGAGCTACGAAGGGTTCTTTTGGCAGTTTGTTTTCATACGTGGGCTTTGAAGGAAGGTATTCCGACGAATCACAAACCTTACACCACTACACAGTCAAAAGAACTTCGGAACTGTGCTCGACCACCATTAAGTCAATATATTATGAACTACAAAGTCAAAACACCCGCAGTCCAAAAAGAATTCCGGCAGTAGGAATTAGAAGCCAGATCATATAGAAACAGAATGCAGAAAACAATATACATATACATATATATACGCGTGTGTGAAAAAAAAAAACTGAATGTAAAAGAAAAAAATAGGTCGGATGCATTAGGTGAACTATCAATAAAGTGCTCTCTTTTTTTCCATAAAGGGAGTTGACATGTAGAAATTGTCTATAACACTCTTATATCTCTAATTTCTAAAGATCCAATGCACAAAAGAGAATTATTTAGGATGATAACTTCTATAATAATTTATACAACTAATTCAGCAATGTTGGAGGATTCATAAAATGTTGATGACGAGGATACAGTAACCTCAACTGACAATTGCAACGCAACTGAAATGATAATAACGCATTAGTAATTCACCGTTTCCTTAATTGCATCTAAGATCTGCATTCAAAGTAAAAACAAAGCAGGAGCCAGTATTAACAACTCAGATTTTAGTAAAATAAAATAAAAATCAGCAGTCACACACTGATAAAAGGAGTAAAAGGAAGAAAATTTTATGGAGTTTGAACAAACAAACAACCTTGTTCTTGGTGGGCATATAGAAGGGTTCAAAAACAAGAGGAAAGGGAGTGTCAAGGCCACAAACTCTGGCTACAGGAGCTTCTAACTGCAATGCCATTTGAAATTAGAACGAGGAAAATATAAATATAGATTTACAAAACCTTCCATGAACAGTCAAACTCAAAATGTTTTAACAAGATTTGCACCATCTAGTGGCCAAGATTAGAACCTCAGAAAAGTAAAAGTAACACATTTGAACAAAAGAATATTGATAAATTTGCATGATGAAACACCAACTGCATAAATTTGCATGACGAAACACCAATTTTATGTGGTTCATAGATGAAACACCAAAATTAAACGCCCTCCATTCTACAGAAAGATTTCCATTTGAAAATCAGAATCAAGTACTCCCTCCATTTCAAAATTATAGATACGTTTCTAAAATCACGGTTTTTAAAGACAATTTTTATGTTCCAATTATATCCTTATTATCATGTTGTTTAATAGTAGTGGAAACCATGGTAAAGACCACAAGTAGTGGGTATAGTAGAGTTAATTGAAATAGTAGAAGTGTGTAATGGTATTTAAGGAACTCCATTACTTTTTATAGTCCAAAAATAGAAATGTATCTCTAATTCTGAAACAACCAAAAAAGGAATATGTATATCTAATTTTGGAACGAAGGGAGTATCTATCTCCTCAAACATTTATTTCTGAAAGAATTGAGTGATTGGTTTAGTAGTAGCGACAAGCTCGTTTAGTTATTATGTCTGATTGTTATTTTTATATATATTTTATACCCTCTGATTATTAATATTTTGGCAATATTTTTATGGGTTAAACACACTTTTTGTCTAATTATTGTAGGTTTTATGAGTTATGCTCATATAAAGGAAAAGACGGAGAAAAAGCATTATTTTCGGATATAAAAGACCAAATTCGCTAGATTTGGACAGACTTCAGTATTTTGCCCATAACTTTCTCTCTAGAGTTCCGTTTATTGCGGTTAAATAGGCATCGGGAAGCTTGAATGAAGGGCTACAACTTTTATTCTGACACCAAGCTACGATTCAGCCATTTAGTATGCTGAAAATTGGACGACAAAACTACCCCTGAAATATGAAGTATTGAAACATGTAATTGTCGAGTATAAGTTATTGGGCATGGCCCATGTGCTGCACCAGTTAAGGAATTGCAAGCCCAGCTAATACTAAAAACACCAGAGCAGCCCACTTGTTTCTTTGGTGGAGAGGCGAGACCTAGAGGGAAAAGGAGACTGCAGCGATTAAGAGGAAAAAAAGGGGACTGCAGCGATTAAAAAGAAAAAAGGGGACTGAAGCGAGAAAAAGAAGAAAGGAGGGCAGCGTAAAAGAAAAAAAAAACACACGGCTAGACCTAGAGAAGAAACGTACAGCAGCCACGAGATAGTGAGAGAGCAGTCCACGGAGGGTCTTGGGTGAGAGGCTGCTAGAGTAAGAGAAGGGCTGCAGTGAGGCAGCCACGGCAGAGAGAGAGAAGCAGAAACGCAGCAAGAGACGCAGCAAGAAAGGGCTGCAGATTCTCATCTAATTTGGTTTTTCTGTTCCAATCTCTTGCTATTAATCTTTAAGTTGTTATTCTTATTTAGATGATTTTCAGATTATATACAATTGATTTTGCGTTTGTTTTCAATATCATGTGTGGCTAATTTCTCTATTTCTAGGACAAGGATGTAGTCTTTTGATTTTATTTCAATGGAGTAGTTAAATTAAATGGGTTGAATTTATTTAGTTACAATTTGATAATCTTGTTATTATTCTTGTAATTATTCTGGCCAAATAGTTACAAATCCAAGGTATTGAATGATGGAACGACAGTTGAAGTTCAATATTAGTTCGTAGGATTATTAAACTTCTTGTAGTATAATTTTAGAGATAGTTATACACTTGACGTGGTTTCAAGCAATTGCGAATTTCACTATTTTTAATGAGTTTATATCCACTGTTGTGATCACGAAAGTAGACATAACGTTTTTATAGGCATGCGTAGTTTACCTCGACAGAGGAAATTATATAAATTTGGAAATTCGACCATTGTAATTAATAAATCCTTAACCCTGAAATTAATTTATTTCCATTGGAGTAAGTCAATTGACAAAGTCCTAGTCCTAGAACCTTTACCCATATATTTTCTTGCTATAAATCTCTCGTGTTTACCCAGTTTTAATAATAAATTTTGTTACATTAAAACAACCATTTTTAGATTGTCTAGATAATAATAGGAATTTCTTAATTTGGTACTTGACTACCCTTCCTCATGGGAACGATACCTTGCTCGCTTTGACCTATAGTACTTGACCCGTACACTTGCGGTAGGTTTTTGACTGACCAATGTCAAATCAAAGACGGTCTTTTAAGCTATTACTGCTCGACTACGGAAGACATTTCTTAACAACAAAATTTTTGTGATGGAGTAGTGTTTGTAATTTGTTAACACGGAAGAAGAAATAAATTGCCAATAAGTCGTGTAGTCAAAATGAAACTATGAAAAACTTACCCTCATGAAGCAACATTCCATGATAGAGGCAGAAATTTCAGCACCGAATCCACCTGTGACTGGAGCTTCATGACTAATCTAGAAAAAAGAAACAACAAAATCGTCAAGTATTGGAATAATTTGTTTCAGGAGTAATGGTTAGCATAGTGCATTAACAATTACCAGAACTCGTCCAGTCTTTTTAACAGAAGCCTCTACTGTTTCATGGTCCCAAGGTATCAAAGTTTTTAGGTCTATTAGTTCACAAGAGATACCGTCCTGCAAAATTTCATGTCTCAATTATATTCGAATACTTACAGAATTCGTGGTTTATGAATCCAAGAAATACTTAAATATCATACATAGATTCCTGGGAAGACTAGTAAGACCTCGGCTCTACGCATTGCTGGAAAATTCTAGATGTGGAAAACTCAAGAAACAAAAGCACGAACTAGGTTTCATTGTCTAACATGAGAGTTGGAAAATGAATTGGATGCCAACAATTTAAAATACACCAGGAATGAAGAAGTATGACAAACTAAACTCAAAGTAAAGCTGGAACCTTTTATTCACCTTTTCGGCATCTACACAAGCCTCTTCCATAATAGCTAGCTGAGCTCCCCATCCTATAAGTGTTATGTCACTACCTTCTCGTATTACCTAAAATTTGAGAATCCAGTATTCAGACTGAGAACTCTTCCACAGTGCTAAAACTAGGGCAGCAAATTAATCAAGTTCAAGCCAGGCTCTTCCACGCTCAAGCTCCGCTTGTTGAGTACATGAGCAAGCCAAACCATGCTACAAATGAACCCAATTTAGCTTGTTTATGAGCTAAATAAAACTTTTAGTATGTTTAAGAAATTAGATTATTGGGAAGCTTTGAATTGCAACAATTATGTTTGCTGCAGTATAATGCACAATCATATTCAATTTAAAATTAAAGTACAATCTTATTAAACTTGTACTATTTGAAGTTCAAATTTTCATAAAAAGAGCTAAATATTTATAGAATGCTCCCTCCGCCCCATAACAATTGCAACATTGCTTTTTGGATGTCCTGCATTATTTGTTATGCGTCATTTTTGGAAGTTTTAGCAGATTAAATGACCAACTTACCTCAGTGGTTTCACATGATTAAAACATAAAGTCTATCAGCATAATCACAAAATTCAGATGTGCTCCTTTTTTCAGCTTGAATATTTAAGAAGTCCACTTTTTGCTCCAAATTTGCAATGATACAAATGTGTTATGGACACCTAACACAAATTTCTTGAAGTGCATGAAAACTGACAAAAATTACTATTTGACTTTGTAGTAATTGGGAGTATATATCAAGCATCATCTGGGAACCACGGGTGGTCAACCAACAGCCGGGCCTTGAACAAATCTGGTTGTATTTAAAGATCTCACAAGCAACTAGATTCACTTAACCAGATGGTTTTTAGAAGACTGCTCTGATTCAACATAATGTGTCAAAAAAAAAAAGTACCCAACATGGTAAAACTCCTATCACTCTCGCTAGACTTTAGCGAGATGTGCACTGCAAATGTATGAAACAAAGAATAGGACACTCACACAGACACAGATAATGGAGAATTTAGGGAAAAGAGGAGATTAGCTTATTATGATAACTTTGTTGGAAAATAATTTATCGCTGAAATATGATTAGTCTATAATTGTATAAAATTCTCTATAGTATCAACTTGAATCACAATATTCAGATATATTTATGAATAATAAATGAGCAATAGTTTCGTGAGTTTATTCAAGCATCGCTTTAGAAATTAAGGCTTAATTGTTCACTAGATGTCTCTATAGTTGAGTTCAGATTTGACTCATTTATCATTGTCAGGCTACATTCAATTGAAGTCCTAGATAGAATTAATATACTGTACCTCTGCTTCTGATAGTGTCAACATATAGTCTTCCTCTGGAACCTCTTCTACAGCCAAACGGTACAGCAACTATAAAATATAAATCCAACACACTGATTTCAAGGTTGTAGTAGAATTTTCAGGCATAAATAACCAGGAAGGTAAAAGAATCCAACACCTTTGGTTCAAAAAAGACAACAGGGTTCGGGTCACGAATGCATGACAATAACAATCCTTTTGCCTCCTTTGGACTTCGAGGAATGACCACCTACAAAAGAAAATTTGTTCAGCTCACACGGTTAAACTAAAGCCTAACGAGTCTGTTATGTCATACGATAACAAATTAGACATGCTCAACCAGAGTTGTTGGGAGATGTCTATAAGGCTTTTGTATACTATTTTCTACACAAATCTCAGACTAATGAGTAAATGACATCTGTTAGTAATACAGATCAAGTGAAACTATGTGCATTCCTTTATTACTCTATAATATTGTCATGGATGGTTTTCTCGAAGACTTGAGGCAATCCACATTCAACGTAAGGTAATATTGATTTGATCCTTCAGGAGGGGGGAACCAGCAGAAACGAGTCTAAAATATCAGAAAAATTCAAAGAGAAAATTCAGTGTACCTTGATACCAGGAACATGACAGAAAAAAGCTTCAGGAGACTGTGAATGATAGTGTGCGCCATGGCCAACAGCTCCATAAGGTGCTCTTATCGTTAAACCTGCAAAACCATGTGGAAGCTCAAGATAGTAACTGTAGGAAGTAAACAGAAAGAAAAGAGATCTATCGTCCACTATAAACTGGACAAAAATTACCTCCGCAGTTAAACTGATTACCACTGCGGTATCTGAATTTTGCAGCTTCATTAACAATCTACCAAGAAATTGTATCAACAAGAGTTGTAGATGTGTCTAAACTTGAAATAGAGAGGACGCATACCTGGTCAAAAGCAGGATATATATAATCTGCAAATTGAATCTCCGCTATTGCTCGATTCCCCTGTCATGAACAATGATCTATAGTTTTATATATTACCAGTCCCACATGCATATATCTTAACGAGTGGATTCAGAATTTGCAAACCAAAAAACACGGGGACAAAGGGAGAGTTGGGTCTATAATCTGTTCAGACATAAAATACGGCTTTATAACAAAGATACTCAAATGTATAGATTATAGAACTGTAAAAGAGAGAAGTTGAGATAAACTGGTAAAAAACAAATAAACTACAAGCTCACCATTGCCGCCAGACCAATGCCAAACCCAACAATGCCCTGTTGTATGCAATTGTTAGTATAATAGATGTCAAATCATCAAACTTATTTCACTTCATACATGTACGGGGAATCCATATTGTAGAATATTAAAAAAACAGCACAAAACTGATATATAAATGATTATCCTAATGCATGATTGCTTAGTCTCGTCTTTTAGTGTTAAATAGGCTAAAACAAAGTTCATATATGAATATCAAATTTGGAAGATTTTCAGCAAGAGGCTTATTTACAAGTCAATATTGTTGTACTATTTATGAAAGATTAAAAAAAATATATATATTATTTTCACCTATACGAGTGCTAAAGCCTAAAACTCAAGAAAAATTAAGTCCCAAAATTGAAAAGTGGAGAGCAAAACTCAACTACAAAAAGATGTATCTATGACTCCTTGCATAGAGAAAAAACAGGGCCGAATAAACTGAAGGGAAGAAAACAAAATTATGGTTTATCATTTATAACAAGCGAACATCTCTTCTAAGAGCACAAATAATGTTTCAACATGTTAGTCAACAATTTGAAAGTATATATCTAGTTTGAGTACATTCTTACCATATCGTATCAGAAATTATGGTGTGACGCTGTTACTTATCGTAAGATACAACTCAAATCAAGATAAATAGTGACACGGTATCAAATTACTTGCACATATCCGAAGGAGTGACAACTTATTACATACACATATCTGAATGAATGCTACTTACATTTACAAGAAAAGAATGAAGATTGAGAGTGAGTTGTTTAATGTGGAAATTCATCAAGGTAAAAATTTTGGTTCTTTGATGTTTGAAAAATATAGTGTCCTTGTCATAAGTTACCATGAACAGGAGTTACCTGTTCACAAAGCGGAGTATTGAATACTCTTTGTTTACCAAACCGATCAGCTAAGCCAGTTGTGCAACGAAAGACACCGCCAAAACCCACATCTTCTCCAAACACATACGCCCTAGAAAATAATTTATGTCATTGCACGTACCAAAAATAAAATTCACATTAGATATGAGAGAGAAGGAAATTTAAGAACAAATGGGCAATCATTTGTGGCCTTTTTATCACAGTCACATCTGCAAATCATTGTTTAATTTTAAACTTCCATGAAGTTATTAAGGAGCAGTGGAACACCCACCTTGCTTACTACTATTATAACAGGCGTACAGATAACTGAATAGTGATTTACAAGTATAAGCTAAATTTACAGGGTGTGGAAATTGGATGATTTTATATTTCTTACAGGAAATAGATAAAAATTATATGCATAGATAACTACCCACATGAATATCAACGATCTATGTAAGGATGTCGAAGAATTTGGCAAATTCTGTACATTACCGGTATTGGCTGGTTATGTAGACGATACAGTATTTTTTGTTCCGTAGAGTAGCTTTCTGCATTGCACAAAACATAACCAGTCAAAAGATCCTATCAAGATCACCAACATTACCAGAACCCATGGTCTATCTCTAGCAATACCATAATGCTCTTCTACCTCTTTCTCATCTGACTTATTAGGAAAATGCTCAAATCAGCAGTGACCGTTTGCCTCTAAACAAAATCTGCTATGACATCTGTAACTGAAAAGTAACTTCAAACTCCAGTTTTTTACTAAAACCATCAAAGCTATCAGAGATCAGGAATTGAACATTCCTTGCAAAGATAGAGCATAGCATAATCATCACAAGTTACATCTGCTAATATGGAACTTGGTAATTTCAAACTTGGTGCACCAAAGAATAAGACCCTTCGCATTGTAACCTCAAGAAAAAATGCATCTTTTGGCTCTAAACTCTAGTTTTTGCTCCACAAGAACCAAACATCCTAAGAGATGAGTACTCTGCAGGTTTACTGACCAAACCTCCTCAAAAAATTTATGTACAATAGTTATGAACGATTTACCAAACAGGAAGTTGTGCTCACTGTCTCTACACAGAACTCCATATACAAGCATCAGACAACATACATCTAGTTCTTTCCAACAAAGTTTTGTTCACACATACATTTTATACATCTTCAATATATTTTCACGACTTATTTACAGTACAATGCCTAGAAATTTCCTTTACTCTTGCATGTCATTGAACTTACCTTCAAAAATCAAAGGCCGTTATCTTTTCAAAGCCTCTTAATCTTCTTCAGTCTGCTTCTCAAGTAAAATCATTCCAAAGTCACAAATACATCTTTTTCATAATTAAAGAAGTCAACGCATATCTTCCTGAATAATTATAATAAAGGTAAAATAAATATCTTCACCTCCATCATCGCGAGTGTAAGCTAAAAAGATCCCAAGGCTCTGAGTGAATGTAGTCCAAAATTCCATCGGTGCAATAAATCAAAATCTCAAAATTAACCAAAAGCACAACATTACAGAAGTCCAACACGTTTTGTGGCTAACAAAAAGGCTTTCTTAATTAAACCATTCATGTCCACTCCCTTCATGTGACCCAACATTATATACCACATTTTGGTGGTGAATCAGAACATACAATTTCTAGCCTTGCATCAACATAAATGAGCCTCTATGAATCATCATAACACCACCTTCATCTGTGTACTTGCGTCTATGCTACTATGCATGTGATTCTTCCTCAAACCAACATGTCTAACTTGTGTTAGCGTCCTGATAATGTCATCATTTATCTTAATTTTAAAGGTACAAGTTTTATTGTGCTAGATGTAGCATTGCTTTCTCTCAAAACCACCACACACACACACACCCCAACCCACACCATAATCAGTTCATATGCGAAACGATCTCAATTGAGACGCATGTTAAAAACACAGAGTAAATCCAGTCATTGCTGAACCTATCCTGTCAAATGGTACCAACGCAAAATAATCACTATTTGATCATACTAGCCCGAGCAGGCTTTCCTGCCCCTGGTTTTGCTGGTTTGCATAAATGGTTCACGATGACTCTGGCCATTATTATCTTCCCAAGCTCTTTATATTTTTAGCTTTGTACCATCAGGTTTATTATACTCTTTAATCTTGCAAAAGTTAAAGATCAAACTGCTAGCTTCATAATATTTTCAATGGTTCTCCCACTAGCAAACAGGTCAACACCTTGATCATCATTTCTCTTGTATCTCTAAATCTAGCTGATGTTTACTCAAAAGATTCTTTTCGACATGCACAACAAAGAATTAAAAATAGTATGTCTAAATGTTTACATGATGCGGCTAATGAAACTAATAATAGTGGCTTTGTCCTCGCAATCAATCTTAATATCAATAATGTGTACACTTCTAGGGCTGTAAGCAGAGTCCGAGTCATCCCAACATCCAATTGAAATATTCGCATTCATATTTGAAATAGAGGATATTATCCTTATCCGCTTTTAGAATACATATATATGCATATCCACATCCATTAATATTCGATCCACTTTCATCTATTGTTTGCACTAAATTTTACTCAATAATTGTGTTAATATCAAAATATAAGTGGGTTTCCTAAGTTCCGCAACAATCTAACAATCAAAACTGATTGAGAATTTATAACAAGATGAACACCAATGGTATTGTGGAATTTTGTTTTATTAGATGAATAAAAATTTTATATTTTATATATCACATATATTACTAAGATACTAGAATTACTTTCATTGAGTTACATTCTAAAAATCCGATATCCGTATTCATATTCAATTTTTCCAACATTTGTATTCATATCCCACATGTCAATCGAATACAGATATAGGCATATATGTATCCTCACACAAACTTGCCATAAAATAAAACTAATATATCTATGATTCTCAGAATTTGTTGACAATGTCAAACTCATAGTAGTGATCAATGAATAGGATTAAACTATGCGACAGTATCTTTCAGCAGTGAATAGTACTTTTCAACAGTGAAAGTAGTCTCAGGAAATGAAGAGTACTCAAATACCTGTTTCTGTGACAAATTAAACACACAAATCAACTCAGAAAGTAAAGATTAAAGCCTAAAACAGGGGGAAACCTCAGGGCAAAAGGCAATTCAAAACTTCAGAATGAAAGATGTGGAAGAATTAAAACAGAGATACTCGAGAAGTATTCACCAAAAGGAGCAACGACAAACTTTACAAATGCTCATATATAATGGTTACAACATCTCCAAACTAAGCAAAGATGATATTCTTTATGATGGTATAGATTAGCTCAAGCATGCTAAAGAAAACTAAACAACTTTGACTGTATAAAATCCTTCAGCGTTTCACCAACCACAATTAATTGATATTTTGAGAGAAAATATTGCCATTGGTGACTTTATTGATCACAATAGTGGCAATTTGGTGTCATTCAATGTGAGAAACACCTACAACGCCTAACTTCACTATATGTATAAATGAGTGTGGGCAGCTATGAATTTGATTAAAAAGGGTTAAAAAGGATGAGGTGATTGTGCCAATGCATAAGTTAGTTCTCTTTTAACAGTTGAATGATTGTGTGACCGAAAAACCAATCAGTTTGTGTGTGCCCACTGCCCATAGAGGCTCAGATACCCATGGGTGCATATACAAGATGATTTTTCAAATCTGGTCACATTCTTCAATGAAGAGGAAAGAAAATGCAATTGAAAGTAGTTGCATGTAATGCTGATTGTACTATGTGTGTTGTAGATAATATTTAACAATACCATTTTTAGTATTGATCAACATCAACAGTGCCTTTAACCGAAAGTAGTTGGGGTTGGCTGTCAACAAACCCATGAGAAAATAGAAGAAGCAAAAACAAAAAGAAGGGGGGAAATGCATAAAAGAATAAGAGAAAATATTAAACAGAAGATAGTAAAAAGAAGAAGAAACGAAAAAGATTTACCCCACGGACGAGTGTGCACGCGCACACACACAAACACCACAAATTAATTAATTAATTATTTAATTACTAATAAGTAAATAATTAAAAAATAAAACAAAAAACATTCTTGCCATCGTTGATCACCAAATATCTTTAATTTTGGAAGTTAATGTTGGTGCCCAAGTTTATCATAACCTATATAATTGTGAATTTGTCACTTTTCTTATCAAACAATAGAATATAATACGATATTGTTTCCACCTTTTATCTAAAAATGTTGAGATAGCATTAGATTCAAAATTTTGTCCTCGGTCAACATTAAGGTGCCGTTTGTCATAGATTATCTATTGAGTGCTTATGTAAAATAAGTGATTATTTTTAAGCTCAGCTTATTTGAAGTGAAGAGATGTATTTGGCATAGCTTATTTTAAACCAACTTATTTATAAAATAAGTGGTTATGTTTGGGAAATAAGTGTTTATTATAGGTATAAATTGTGTTTAAGATGTTAGATAAAATAAGTGCTTATAAAGAAGCACCTCCACCCCAACCAACTTATTTTATCATGCTTAAAAGGCTTGTACACCTCTTATTACTTAAAACAAGTGGCTCCAAACACTTGAATTCAATGCTTCTTCTGCTAAAGAAGCACCAATAAGCATTTCCAAACAGGCCCTAAATCGTTTCTGCTAGGGTGGCACATAGATTGTCAGACTCATAGCCGATGTAATCTTACTGATCATTGACGATAGATAATTATCTTAAAACATTTTCACTCATTTCTGATGTTAGCCCCACCTCTCGTTCTTGCTAGAACTAACTCCTATTTGAAAATTATTTGTTACATGTGAATCGGGTAGGCATTCAAATGTGTAGGCATGTCTCCTGGTCGTAAATTGCAGCAATAATAAAGTAATTCAGATTAAACCCAAATGATAAAAGTAGAAATCATGAGCAGCAAGGACAAATGAAAGGGAGGGAGGGAGAAGAAGTTCTCCTATTCTTCTTCTTATTATTATTGGTATAGTAATATACATACCGAGGATCAGAATCTAAGGCTATGTGGAGGGCTTGATTGATAGCTGTGAAAAGGTTAATAGACTTGCTGCTGGTGGTGCTATGAAAAGCATTTTCATCGGAGAAGGAAGTGGTTGAGAAGCGACGGATCAAGTAATTAGAGCAGCTGCCGCTGCCGCTGCTGCTGCCACCAGATCTTCTCATCATCAGGAGGAGCTTCCTCATCATCGCCATTTTCCTTGATTATGATAGAGATCTCTATCTACTGCCACAAATTCCTAATAATAATAATACCACAATTTTGACATTACAAAATATGAAATGAAATCACTGGATAATTCCGCGGGAGTAGTTGATGTTGTTCATATTCATGAGAATGTTGTATTTTAATATCAGTTCCGTCTCTACTCACCTCTCGCCTCTCTCTCTCTCTCTCTCTCTCTCGCTCTCTCTCGCTCTCTCTCGCTCTCTCCTCTACTTGTTCTTATCTCGATTATCTCTTCTAAATTTTGCGGTACAAAATCATTACTATGTATTTAAATTGACTTTTATCTTTATATTAAACTAGCTCGCAAATCGTGCATGTTTCTATTTTATTATTTAATTTAAATATTTTATTAATAATGATAATTTAATATTTTTTATATTTTAAGTGTACACAATAACTTTTCTTAAAATTTTAAGTGTACAGTTATTTTATGATTAAAATTTTTTGTCATAAGCTGTTGTAACACAATAACTTTTCTCAAAACCCTTACTCCCGTCGTTTCAGGTTTTGGTGCTATCAATCTATTCTGAATTGCAAATGTGCTACAACAAATTTAAAAAATAAAATACATATACTAACTAATTAATGACAAATAACTCAATTATAACATCAATTATTAAGCAAATATATCTTAATAAAACTAACTATCATCAAACCCGCTCCCCTTTCAGAAAGTTTAAGCTAGTTGGGGCTTGCACCATCCCTTCGGCTCATTTAAAGGAGAAAGGAAAGGAAAGATATTTCTTTGTATTTGTTGCAAGAAATTAGGAAAGTCAAGGATAACATTGACACTAACACTTTTCTCACTTGCCCGATAACGAAAAGCACGAGGAAAATAATTTCCCTTCCCATTCCCTTCACTTTCTTGATATCTAATTATCTAAAACCACATAGCCTCGAGAAACAAGAATCGACTACTACACTTCACACTTTTTTCTGGTTACTTTGGATGCCTGAAGGAACTTAAGAGATGGTTGATTGATGAGAATGTCCACGTACTTGTTGGCTGTTCCCGAGGCATCCGAGATGGCCTAACAGTCCATGGCTGCCGCCGAACGTTAGTAGATTGGAGCAGTACCATTATAATTTTAGAGAATGCTCCACCGCCCGGCCACAAACATCATAGGGTAAAAGTGTACAACCTTCTCTTTTTTAAAATAAAAAGGCAGACAAACCCAGGGGCCAAACACTTGCCACGAACTCCCTCTATGCGAACAAGGCACCCAACATTACACATAAAGATGTCAAGCCGATCGAAGCAAACAGTCTTAAAGAGAAACCTTCCAAGTCAAGAAACGGCCTTCATAATCTCTAAACACCATATATCCACATCCACACGCACACCACCACATGCTTAATAAGAACTTGAGCACGCACACACGCACAAGAACACACAAGGCACAACACCAAATGCTAAAATTATGCCACATGAACAAACATTCATTATGCATAAACTATAACATAGGCGAAATAAAACAGGGAGACGAAATATAAAGCTACTACCAAAAAGTTTCTCCAAATCAATTATATATTGCAAATACTTTCCCACCTTGCTTCTAGCTCTCTAACAAAGTACAAAAGCAGTGCTCCAAACAGAGTATCTCTAGATATACAAGGCAGGATGGATGTCATGCCAGACTAGTAGTAATGAAGGTGTCTTTTTTTTCCTCTAACAAAAAAAAAAAGCCAATAAAAGCAGTAACGATAAAAGAAAACAAAAACCACAAAGAACTTGACAAAAATTCTAAAACCCAACCCACATTGTGTCTGTTAGAAAGCTAACTACTATGGAGACCAACCCATCACGAGAAAAAATGGGGCTCGTTGCTATTTGATAAATCCAGCGAAAACCTGTCCTGCCACACCAAAAAATAACATTTCCCCAGCTTGCTTGCGCATTCTACATATTTCTCATTCTTTGATGCAGCAAAAGACAGATCAAAATGGGCAGCCCAAAATTTTCAATATTTAATAGCCGAGAATTTGCCACTTGTGAATAAAGACTTTGTACTAGCAAATTCTGACCAATAACTACAATTATAGGAGCATGGGCCACCCTTGCTCATGGCTGTAACTAACAACCATTTGCAACCCCATTTGGTAAAACCTTCTCTGCTAATACAACTGGTTTGGCAACTTTTGGCGCATCTCCAACTTTTATAGCTGTTGCATTCTCTGAAAGCTTCACTTCTCCATTTGACTGAACTGTTGGATTCGGATCCTTGATCAGATCCAGGCCAGCATCCATGGATTTCTGAACAGTCACTTCAACATTTGAACCTTCTTTGTTCTTTTCATCAGTAGGCTTTCCTTCCCAGACCTATAAGAGAGAAATATTCAAACCAATGTAAAATGCTCACCTATCAATTAGGGGCACTGCATTACCAGAAAGGTATAGTAGTACCAACATGCATTCTTAAGAAGATTTAAATTCAAATGAGAGGACACACAAGAAAATATTCCACCATCCCTAATAATTAACAGTTATAATCTCATTTTTTAAGGTTAAAAAAATAGTGATTCCAATAAATTTGGATGGAAAAACTACACATAAGAAACACATCTGATACTTGCAGTAGAGAAGGTAAAGAAATATGCTGATTTAATTGCCTCACAAATATGTTCTGCATGTGTGTGCTTTTGGGTTTTTTTTT
>CM025782.1:35011971-35023500 GCA_014636745.2 Centella asiatica | reverse complement strand
TGTGTGTGTGTGCTAGTGCATGTTTGTGTCACCGCTATATTCCCACCTGCTTCTGAAACTGCTGCTGTTTAGCTTTCTTATCCTGAATCCTCTTCTGACGTTCCTCGTAGAAATCAAAATCATCTAGGATGCATTGCTTGCTCGAATAGTCCTTAAATATTTTTAATAACTGAAGCCCTTGCTCCAACTTGACCTAAAACAATTAAATTTGCTTTATAAATATGGTCATACAGAATCAAGACAAGCATATCTAATGAAGATCACATACCTCTTGAGTATCCCTGCTATTAGTAACAGGTTTGTTCTCATTATTCTCAAGCGTGATATGCTTCAACATACTGTTGGGTACATCCTTCACAATGTGCCACTTAACTGGAAAACAGCCAACCCACTTGTCCTGTTGCCAAAACTCAAGACTCTTGTTGAAATCAACTGGTCCTAACATCTCCGCAACTCCAACAAACTGGCCACTAGTATTAACCTGGACAAAAAACAAGTGATAATCTCATACATGATATGTAATTAGAACTAAATTCATGCAAATCTGCATTTGAAAACTTACCGAGAATAACAGAAAAACAGGGCAGACAACAGCCTTCAGCTGTGCTTCCTGGTATGCAGCGTCAAGCTTCTTATTGCCATTTTGTGTGCTTGCCCACACATTGTATTTGATACTCTTATGAACATCATCCTCACTGTATGACTTTATTATGAAGAACTTGGCATCAGCATATGTATCAGGAAAATCTGCTCGATTGTATTGCTCCCTGTCAGGATTCACAATCGGCTTATCCTTCTCACTATCACTAGTTACAGTCAATGGTATGTTCTGTCCCTTCACAGCCAATGCAATAGGTGTGAAACTCTTCTGGTTCTTCGAACCCTTTGCTCGGGGTCCCCTGTTCAGCTCATTCAAACCATCCATGTTTTCATTTCCATACCCAAAAAGACCATTGCCACGTCCCCTGGGCTTGTATTTGCTATCAATAGCAAACCACCCGCGTCCACTAGCACGTGAATCATAACCACTAGATCCATAGCCATAACCAGACCTATATGTGTTACCATATTGCCCATATATCTTGTTTGTTGGGTACATCCTGTTCATATATCCGTTTGCTGTGTTCATGCCAGACATTGGCCTTGCATTGTGCAAACCCTGCAAAAATATTGAGAAATACAGTCAGAGACCCAGAACCACTAAAACAAATAAAATGTGCATCACTTGGCTATTCCAAGATACTGATCAAATTGGACATCACAAAATAATTTTGTCCAAATCTCAATATGCAATCTACAGATATACTACACAATACCATGAGGTGAGAATGAGGACGAGCACTCTGACTCCTTGAAGATGGAATACCAGTCCCATTAGATACTGATGACGCAACAGAAGTGTTCGTCATTGGCCTAGGATGCCCATCTGAATATAAAGGGCTATCTATCCATGGGATAGGAGATGATAAACCATCATACCCAAACCTTGGGTCTTGATAACCAGACGCGGCAATTCCTCCAGGCAATGCACTCCGCCCATAGGACCCATTCGAGTTAAAAGACGAGTTTTGATATGTTTTCAGTGGTGCTGAGCTGTTATTTGACTTTACAGCACCAACATTTGCAATGCCATTAGAATTTGCATTACCACTTTCAACACTCAGTGGCGCTTGGTCAGCCGATCCAGTAGTTGACATATCACTCTTCGGAGGGGCAGCTGGGTTGGGGTAGGGACCACTTGTTGGAGTCAATGGTTGGAAATAGGGAGTAGGATACTGATACTGTTGAGCTCCGTAGAGCTGGCCATCATGTCCTACCGTAGGAACAGGTGAACCAGCAGGCGTGTATGGGCCATATGGTGCATACCCATAACCATGGTGATACATAAGTGAACCGTTGTCCCCATAAACTCCCTGAAAAATAATCAAAAAGAGAAATAGTTAAGACATTCGCAAATGAACTTTCTACTCAATGAACAAGTTTCAACAACAAACAATAGGCACGGTATGGCAGGAATACAGAATCTTACATGAGGCATCTCAACTCCATCAGGATTCATGTATCTAGAGTAGTCATCCCAATCATTACCAGTCCCATCATAGCCTAAACAAGAATAAATATGTACATATTATCGTCACACAAGATCCAACCAACTCCCTAGAAAATGAAATACTTTGTAGTAAAAATAATTATAGAACTAGTAATTTATTTTTTTTAAACTTAAGGCTAACTTTGAACTTATCTTTTGTGAAGTTATCTTTCTACACATTCAGAGAATATAAACTTTAATTACCTCCATAATAATAGGAAGCATAGTTAGGAAGATAGCACATAGTTGGATCCATGAAATCAGGTAGCAAGGGAGTCAAAGACCTATCAAATGACTGGATCTGACCATTTGCTAAATCACCCGAGTCAACAGGTGGCTGCAAGGAAAAGATAATTGAGCAAAACTTGCTCACAATAAGAAAGAGTACTAGATAGCATAGAAAATAATGCACTCTCCAAAATCTATATTTCAAATCACCTTCTTGGTGGGCTCTGGAATATCCAAAGATTTGGTCTGCGAATCCAAAGACAACTTCTGCAACAAATCTGCAGCTTCTATTGCAGAAAAAGTAAAGGTATACATAATTCATGAAAAATGACCAAAGCAATCAAGTATGGCAAGTCCACCCTAACCAAAAAACATGGAAAACTGAAGTAGACGTTGAATTACAAAAGAATGAGATACAAACGCAGCAAATCTAGAATACACTGCGATGTACAAACGCATATGAATAAATTTAGTAGAATTAACAGCTCGGTACGAATCCAGGGTATTAAATCACTTTCAAAAGAATTATTTTAAAAAGAATTTGTACATGTCAATCCACTTTCAAGTATTTCCCCAATTTAAAAATAAATCCATGGTATATGATTGATTTAAATCAGCGAAAGATACTACTGAACATATAAAAATAAAATTCATACAGAACGTTGGACAAGTACAAAACATTTTTGACAGACCAGGGAGATTGAACTAATCAAACAAAGAAAAAAGCAAACAGCAATAGAAAAAACCACAGATAAAACAACTTCACATATGGATGAGATACAGATCTCTACACAAAGACAATCAGAAAGAGTATATACATACAAACCCTAATCAGAAGAAGTAAAAAGCAGAGAGATTGAATCAAGAAACAAAAGATCCGAAGCAAAAACAGTAAAAAACGCAAAAAGAAAAAGTACCCATATGGGAAGATTTGTGGGAAAGGATACGATCTGCGGGAGCAGCAACGGTAGCCATGGAAAAGCCTTTGAGATTCGAGAGAGAAAAGTACAGATCTTTGAATCGGATATGCTTAGACCCTCAAGGGGTTTAAGATTGATAGATGGGGATACAGAGAAACCCTAGGAAAGATGGAGAGAAATGAAGAGTTTCAGCCGCCACAAACACCGAAGGGAAGGAAGGGGAGGGTTTGGGTTTTGGAGTGAGAGGGTTTTGATCCAAACAAAAGTGGTGATTCAAATAGCACCACGCGATTACTCCCCCACACCCTTATGCTCTTTCATATTTGCAATTTTGCCCCTCCCTCATTATTACATGCGGGTGATGCCAGCTGTCGAGCCTGCCCACGTGGATGGGGCTCATTGGGTGGAATATGTCATTGTTCGATGTATAGTAGGACTGAATATGCGGGTGAGCTAACACAAGGTGACCGTACGGGTCCATGGCTGCGTAGTAAGAGGAGTGTCTAAAAGGGTAAGGACTAATTATAAAAAGGAAAGAAGGCACTTATTAATCCTAAACTACAGTAATTCGTGAAAATTGTTGGACATCAACCAAACAATTACGACTATATCCAAATTCTAAAATACCTCAAAATTTTGTAGTTACATTACACACATCTTTTTCTCTTGGGAGAGTGGGGTAATTACTTTTTTCTCTAAATTAAAAATATTTATCCTATCATAAACACTTTATGATGATGGATTGTTTATTCCTTTTCCTTGAATGAAATTTATCATATGCCCCAAATTATTATCTTAAAAATCAAAGAATATTGTCAAAATTATCGGTGCGACTATTAAGAATTCGAGTCTTGATGATCGTTAACCTAAACTTAATATAACTCCAACTAAAAACAAAAAAAAAATTATGAACACTCATTTGTGTACAAATAAATGTACACAAATTGATTTATCAAAGTTTTAATGGAAGCTACTTAATATAGGGACCATGATAATTAAATATTACAGTTTGTATTGTGTCATATGTATTTGTGTACATATTTTTATGTATAGTATTGATGTCAGTAGTATTTTTCCTTTATTTGTAAGACAACAAAAATTTTATTTACTTTTTATCACAAGTCCAATTTCATTTATCTAGTTTTCTTAATTTTATAAATATATATTCCATATATTTAAAATTTGTGAATTATTTATCACGAATATTTTTGTAACTTGAATAATGTGATTTTATTGGGTTTTGTAATAACATTATTTGGGTTTTATTTAAATACATATTTAAAAGTATTAAAAATACTGTTATAAGGAGGTTATAGACTGTGTACACAAAAGTCTCCAAATAATTTAAAATAGGAGGACTGATTGTGTAATTTAGTATTTGTATAGTGTAGGCAGGGGGATTTTGTTCCTTATCTCCCATTTTATCTTTAAAATACAACTTATATATATATATATATATATATTTAAATAGTTTTATTCATATTAGAAGGAATGAATACAAAAAAAGATGTTTATATAACAAAGTTTCAAACTTAGCATAGCCATTAACCTTTTGGAGAAAGGTACAACGTAATTGGAGATCTCTTATTCCCTGATGAATATTTATTAACGGGGGGTGAATACATATCTCAGGTTGCTCGCCCAAATGTAAAAATTATAAAATAATTTGTATATTAACTGTGGAATTATAATCACAACAGACCATATCAATTACTAAGAATGACTTTTATTGATTTTGAATCTAAAATACAATCTGGTAATCCAAAAACTATTGATATCAACTTCTTTACTATGTTCAGTGATAAATAGCTGCAACATATAAAGTAATTTCTAGCTTCTCAAGTTCTAAGAACTTGCTGCTTTATATCTCTCTCTCAAAATTTAACTATTTATCTCTGGATACAACTGCTCTGTCTCTATAAATCAATTACAGTTGATATACTCTGTTTTTAATTTTCTTTCGATTTGTATAGAGATGTATTTGGGATGATGAAATGTTCTGAGATTATTTTTTTCACTGCTATGTATCTCTATTTATAGACATAGCTTTCTTCTTCAACTGTTCAAAATAAACAGCTGAGAGATTATCTTTATGAGAAAATATCTCTAAATGTCTATGGTAATTGCAGCATAGATTCTTGGTTACATAATCTCTGTGTCACACCATCTCTGTTATCTCTCTTTTTGAGTTATCTCTGTGCATCATCTCTAGTACACAACCTCTCCTTATTGTACCAACTTCCTTATTTTAATTCCAGAGCCCTAACTAAGTTAATGGTCTGCTACAGTCATCCATATGTCATCTTCAATATTCACTGATGGTCATTATTTGTTGATGAACAAATAATCCTCTAATGACCATTTATCCTCTGATGCATATTAGGAGTTCTTGTGTAGTTAGCCATATGTCATCTTCAATATCTGCTGATGAAGAATTTTTCCACTAATGAAGAATTTATCCACTGCTGCAACTTAATTGTTGATAAGTGTTTAAGTTCAGTTCTTGCAGCAATCTTCAAGTTCAGTTTAACAATCTTCAATCTTAGTTCAGCAATCCCCAATCTTCAAGTTCAGTTCCTGCTACTATAATTTTCTCAAGTTCAGTTCAGCAATCTTCAAGTTAAGTTCAACAATCTTGAATCTTCAAGTTTAGTTCTTGTTGCTGTAGTTTTCTCAAGTTTAGTTCCTGCTGAATTTCTCTACTGTAAATTATCCTATGATTGACCAATATGATGATTTATCCCTTGATTTATCTTCTGATATACATTTTACACTGTCATTAATAAGGTGATGGGGTTGTTATTTTGTTGAGTCATTTCCTTTATCATGTTCATTAATAAAGTGAAAGGGTTGTCCTGATTGGCATTATGATTGTTGTTTTCCCGATTATTGTTCGAGTTGACGCTACCTTGGTCACCTTGGTCATTAGCATTGCGGTTGGCGTTTTTGGCTCAGATGATCTAGGATCTTCGTACTGAAGGCATTTTCTACAAGTTGAAAAAAGAATTAATCAATGTCGATTATTTCTTCCCTTTTTCCTTTGTAAAAGAATTTCATGTAATTCATATGAAAAAAACTTTTGCATAATATAACAATTTAATGCATTAATAAATAAACGTGCATAACTCATAAGAGATTTAAAAATGAAATTGTCATATATATAATATTAAGAGGGCACAACATTGGAAGTTTACAATTTACTTCAATAGTAGCATAGTCATGATTGATAACTATGGGAGTCATGCAAAAATATACTTATGGCTACTATAATTATCATAACAAATGAAAATCGGCTCTGAAGTCTAAGTACAAAATATATGGCCTAAATTCATGATAACTAGTGTTACTAAATGCATCTAATACAAGGCCTCGAGGTCGAATTCATCCATCATTCTGCGCGCATAGCGGCACGCCTCCTCGACCCTCTCCACAAGGTCGTGCATCAAACGATCTCGGTTTGCTGCAGTGGGGTGTAGTAGCCTGAAAAAATTGCTCACTGATATCAGTATCTCTGTGAGGGTAAGAGATAGGTCCTAGTACGAAACCCTCCAAATGTCCAGCAGTTGGTTGGTCCTCTAATGCAAAACAGAGCGACACATCGTTCTGTCGTTGCTTGTCGTTGCTTGTAGAGGTAGAGGAAGAATCTGTCTGCAAATGATATGGGCATGAGCACCTCTAGAGGTGGTGCGGGTGGGATGACTAGCGATGCATCTAGTAGGACCGTTGGTGGCAATGACAGTATGACAGGTAGGGGTGAGCATTCGGTCGGTTTGGTTCAAAACCGAACCGAAAATGACAAACCGAATAGACCGAATTTAATTTGAAAACCGAACCAACCGAACCGAATTTTTGGGGAAAACCGAATTGACCGAACCGAAATTATTTCGGTTCGGTTCGGTCGGTTTACTTAGAAAAAAAAACTTGTAACTGCATCTTGGTTTTGGCAATGATATATTGATTGTCAACCTTAGTTGGCCTTGGATTAGAAGCATTGTTGATGGGAATAGTGATTTATTTATAGACCTAACTGTTGGAAGTTAATGAGAATTTGAATGAGAATTGTTTTTCGTTTGGAATAGAAGATGCAAAGATGAGTTAAGTAAAGGGAACTTTGTCCCACATTGAAATTTAGAAGGTGTGTTGCTTACCTTTTATATGGGAAATTAAGCTAACTAGTCAAATTGATTGGCTACATCATGCTCCATCCTCCACGCGTGCGCGCAGGGGGGGTGCAAATCCTATAATTTCTGAAAGACAATTTGGTTTGACTCATGCACGGGTGCGACCTGCGGACACGAATGCCAGACCGTATTTGGGGGGCCTGATCAACCCAGTTTTTTATGTCATCAGGGGCACTTTTAAAACCCCAGACCGCGCAGTGACAGTAATTTGCGGAGCCTTTGTGATCATTCTCAGATAGAAAAATAATGAGCTTAAGAGGTTGTATTCTCAAGATACATTTGCAACAAAATCCAAAAACTGAAATAAAGAATTTTAAACCCTAACAATTACAACAAATCCAGCATTATACGTACAAATTCATATGATTTAACTGACACTAATCCAATGCCCACCACATGTTTGAAAAATTGCTAGAGAAGGAGAGAAAATTCTGCCCCAAAGGACAGGGAACAATGTTATGAAAAACAGGGGCCAATGTAGCATCAGGCTTTCCTGCTTCTGCTTTCTCAATCTCTTTAGCATCAGGCTTTCCTGCTTCTTCCGTTGCAGAGGCCAGACAGAACACAATATCACTAGTTATCACAATGTTCATTACAAGCATCATAAATAAAACGTCCACAAAAACTCTCAAATCATAATACACAAAAAATAATAAAATGTGTTACCTTACAATAATAAATCCTCACAAATCAAGATTTGTAGATCCCAAATGAAAGCTTGCCAACTCTGAAAATAATAATAGAAAAACTTATATTAAATACATACACATACATAATTATAATTAGAAAAACTACCAATATAAGCAACAAAAAATACCTCCTTCAAGTTTTTCAACATCCTCGATATTTTCCTCAATAGATATAGGCTCATTTGAGGATCTAAGCCAATCTTGAGTGCAAATTAATCTTTCAACCACTTTTGGAGTCAAAGAACTCCTAAAAGGATCAAGCACCCTCCCCCCTGTGCTAAAAGCTGATTCTGAAGCAACAGTAGAAACCGGAATGGCTAACACATCACGAGCCATCGAAGAAAGAATTGGGAACCTCACCGTATTTTTCTTCCACCATTTCAGGACATCAAAACCAACTTCATCTTCTTCCTCATCTTCTGTAAGGTACCTCTCAATATCCGTTTTTCTTGAAACTTGTTGAGTTGAAGTGGACTTTTTTAGCTTCTAATTTTTTGTCACAGTCTTAACCCTAAGATCGCCTTTCAAGGCTCCACTTCTTTGTGTCAAAGTTGAGGATTCACTAGAATCACCACTATCACCCATCAACTTTGTTTTGTATTCTTCAAATAGAGAAAACATTGCATTTTTGACAATATTTGCCACACTCATTCCCTTATCATCACCATACATTTCACAAAGTACATACTCAACAAAGCTATATTTTTTTCTAGGATCCAGAATGGTTGCAATAAATATCAACTTGTTCATTTTAAACGGATCACCCCAATACTTTTCAAATTTATTTTTCATTCTCAACCCCATTTCATACAACTCATTATCCCCATTCACTATCCAATCATTCAACTTAACAAAAATTTGACTAATTTCTTCAAAAAGTTGATTACTAGTAACATAGGAAGAACCAGAAATTTGAAGAGTAAGATGGTAAAAATCTTCCAACAAATTAGCATAACGTCTAACAATAGCCCAATCATCACTATTTGGCCTCCCATCAATGATTTTCATTTCTCTCTCTATATTGCCATTCACATAAAAAATAATTTCCCCATTTTGACCCAATTTATCTACCCATTTATGTGATTCAAGATCTAATTTAAAATATGGGTCAAACTCATGAAATCTTTCAAATGCTCTCTCAAATTTTTCTGCCACAGACAACATTAAATATGTTGAGTTCCATCTAGTAGGTACATCCAAACACAATAAACTCTTACACTCAATTTTCTCCGACTCACAACAATCTTTAAATTTCACCAATCTAGCGGGAGATTGTCTAACATATCTTACCGCTTGTCTAATCTTAGTAACACTTTCATTGACATCTTTCAACCCCTCAACAACAATCAAATTCAATATGTGAGCAACACATCTAATGTGAACATATTGTCCATTAGCAACAGTAGAATCCCATTTACAAATTCTTTTCTTAAAATGAGTCATAGCAACATCATTGGAGCTAGCATTGTCAACAGTAACAGTAAACACTTTCTCAATTTCCCAATTTTTTAAACATTTCTCTAAGGCTAAACAAATTCCTTCTCCTTTATGTGAAGTGATTGGACAAAAATTAATGATTTTCTTTTGCAATCTCCAATCATTATCAATAAAGTGTGTAGTCAAACACATGTAGTTTATTCTTTGAATTGAAGTCCATGTATCCGTTGTCAAGCAAACTCTTTCACAACCATTTGTCAAAACAACTTTCAATTTCTCAAATTCACAATTATATAAATCAAAGCAATCACGGGCAACCGTCCAACGAGAAGGAATTCTAAACCTAGGACAACACACCGACATAAAATAACGAAATCCTTCATGCTCAACCGTTTTAAATGGCAATTCATCAAGAACAATCATCCTGGCTAATGCCTTTCTACAAAGATCTTGATCAAATCTCCAAGTACCAATACTAGCCTCTTCGGTGTTATTTAAACTCGGTTGAATACTAATTTGTGTTTGACGTGTTTCTAAAGCATGAGGGTGAAGAGAACACTTATTCATATTACTTATAAGTGCCGATGTGCCATTCTTCCTAGGATCACAATGAAACTCCCGTTCACAATAATTACATTTACCTTTAATTTCACCGGTCTCATTAGTAAATTTTGAGAAGTGATCCCAAACCGCTGACCTCGGTCTCATTGTTTTCCTTTTCTTTGAAGTGTCCGAATTTTGAGTGATATCTACGCTGCCCGAATTTAAATCATGTTGGCTCCCTTGGGTACCCGACGACGCCGGCGTATCCGATGAAGGAACCTACAAACAAGTGAAACACCACCATAATTTAATAACCAAACAACAATCTGTAATTGATTTCAAAACAAATCAAAATAAAACTAAAATTAAAAATTTGAAATTAAACTACAATAAAAACTTACAATGATGTTATCTTCATTGCTATTGTCATCCACATTCATCGATGACATCTTAGTTGTCAAACCACGCAAAGTAAATCAAACCACGCAAAGTAAATCAACAGAGAATACGGAGAATCAGACTCTGTAAAATCAAACTCAGGAATACGGAGAAGTTCAGTGGAGATCGGAGTTTGGAGAAGCCGAGAAGGTGAGTGGAGAAGATGAGAAGCGGTGGAGTCGAGAAGAGAAGAGAAGACTGGAGTCGGGAAGAAAAAAGAATTTAGGGTTAACGCTTAACAAAAGAGGAGAAGACTGGACTCTAGAGTCTAGAGTACTGGACTGAACATTGAAACTGAAGTCACGTGTTTAGGCCATGGGGTTTTAGTATTTACAAATTTCGGTCGGTTCGGTTTTTTTTGATCATTTCGGTCAGTTCGGTTTAAAACCGAAATAACCGAAACTATAAAATACTAAAACCGAACCGACCAAAAATTTAAAATGGAACTGAACCAAACCGACCGAATAGTCACGGTTCGGTTCGATTTTACGGTCGGTTCGGTTGTCGGTTCGTTTTTGCTCACCCCTAATGACAGGTGGTGGAGCTGGTTGCTCTGCTAGTGGTGAAGCTAGGGCAATAGGTACAATATGTACCTAGACAAAATGAGATTCCCTCTAAGATGGAGATTGTGGCGGAGAACCCAACTGGTAGCAAGGAGGAGAACGACTACTCATATGGACAAAGGAATCTGACCTTTCAGATGGGTTAGTGGGGTCATTGGCATCCTCTAGATCAATAGGCTCATCGGCATCCTCGGGCTCGGTGGGGTCCTCGTCATCCTCTGGGTCTGAGGGGTCCTGGACATCTTCTAAATCCTCGTTAGAGATCCGAGGAATTTGAAAATGTACCACTCGTGTTGCCCTAGTTACTCTCTAGCAAAGGGTCACACACCATCAAGCGCAGGGGGGGGGGGGGGGGGGGGGCCGCCAAAAACACCACGGGTGGGAACACCTCCCCCGGGGGGGGAGGGGCCAGCAACATGGTGGGGGGAGGGCCCACCAACA
>CM025782.1:34999648-35011871 GCA_014636745.2 Centella asiatica | reverse complement strand
GGGGGGGGGGGATGATCCGCGAATGACATCAGGGTGTAGACGCCTTCGACGGGTCGAAGGGCCAGCAACATTGTGTGGTGAAGGCACAACAACAAAAGGCTGTTCGGGGGATGCCTCCCTGAAGGCCTTAACATAACCTGTGGCGAGGGCAGTGGGAACATTTGTATGCCCTAGGTAGTCGAAAGGGGTGAACTCAGGGACACGCTTCTCGTTTGACATGAATACTAGTGCAATGCATGGTTTGCAATATATTTGGCTTAGGTCCTTAACTTAAAACTTTATATCCCTTAACATTTTATAGTTTCAAGAGATGGGGAAAATCTATTTGATGCTCATCGTCCATCTATTCATCAGTATGGAAACAAGATTCAACGTAACATAAAGTTTGACATGAATATTAGTGCAATGCATGGTTTGCAATATATTTGGCTTAGGTCCTTAACTTAAAACTTTATATCCCTTAAAATTTTCTAGTTTCAAGAGATGGGGAAAGTCTATCTGATGCTCATCGTCCATCTATTCATCCTCACGTTCTATTTTTCCTATCCTTATGTCTTACGATTCCCTCATTATCTCTTAAGAATCTAAATATCGCGTTTTACTTTTTGTTAGAGACCGTGGTCTCATAATTGGTACTTGGGCTCTAATATCAACTGTGACGGCCCAAAAATCCATACCGGACTTCGGACATCATCAACAATTAACAGAAAAAAAAGTAATATCACCATGCATATCATTAAATAAGAGAAATAATTAGTAATCTCTATTACATCATCCCAAAAAAAAAATGTATAACAGTAGAAGTCTATGAAGGGCCCACACATGCCTTACAATCTAAACATTTTAATAATGGTCTCACGCTTCGCTCTTCCTCGAAATGCCATCTATAAGAGTGCGATCAGAAAACGCTTATCATGCCATTCTCGCCTTACCTTTATCAGACGACTCGTCCTTCTCGCTATATCCTGTAAAACATTTGGTAATAGCAAAATAAGCGATTTACGCTCGCAAGTATATAATCAAGTATTGAGTGAACCTTAAAAGATAGATAATTTATTGAGCTTAAGTGTTTATGAGGTTGGATGAAACAATGTTAACACCTCTTAATAATTTGAAAAAAATAGATTCTAAGGTCCCCAAGTGATAGAAAGGGATTTGACCATTTACTTAAAAGAATGTAGAATAATTTTACATGCGCTTTGTAACCATGTCCGTTTGGTGCACGTGCCCTTAGAAACTCCATATCAAACAATATATCAGCTGGTCAGCCTAACCACCGTCTGACTTCATCATAATGACTTATGTAGTCAATGCAGAAATATTTTATCTGCGGGGGTTCGATCACCGATACCTCGATTTTTGTCCCCTATGGATCTTAGGCCTGAGATGTCAAACACATGCATCTCACTAGCCTTTAGTTACCCACATGGATATACTTTACAAGTAAGGGGTAAAGAATAACTTTTCTACATCCGTATAGGATTTTCTTTGGTGTGTTAGCGGAATTTAAATAGCTAACAACTACCGAAAGAATAATTGATTCTAGTACAACATTTTTCACGTACATCGGATCAAGGTATCACACGCTACTTAGCTTTGAATAAAATGAAATATGAATATTGACATAATAATATCTTGGATACATTACGTATATCGAAAAAATGATCATACATATAAATTGAAAGAAAGTAAAATGAGTATATACTTGCCTTGAGTCCTTAGTAAAACTTAGAATCGTCATTCGTTGAATTAAGATTCGGTTGGAACCAAATTGGAGTCCGAGAAATTTTGGAGTGATAATACGTCGTTCGTAGGCTCCCAATAATTTAAATTTAATTGTTGAGGCCTTAGATACATTAATTAATGTTAATTAATTAATTTTATTAATCATTTATCATTCATCAAATTTTGTTCCTTAATTATTATTTAATTACTTTAATTAAATAATAATTATTTCATAATTAAATCTAAATCATAAAAGATTTATAGGTCTTTTATCATTTGTTCTTAAATTATCATTTAATTTCTTTAATTAAATAATAATTATTTATCTATTAATTAATTTATTTCTTAATTACTTTTGAATTAAATGATTTATTGATCATTTAATAATCATTTAGAATTTATTCATTAATTATTTTAATTAAATAATAATTGGTCTTGATTCATTAATTTAATTAATCAAGAATTACTTTTCAATTAATCTTAGCTTAAATGATTTATTTAATCATTTAATATAATTTTAGAGTTTATTCCTTAATAATATTTAATTGTTTTAATTAAATAAAAATCATTTATGAATTAATGATTCATCATTTAATTGCGATAATTAAGAGAATTTTTCATCATTAATTAATTTATTTCTAAATCATAAAAATTTCAATCATGTAAAAAGTTTATTTATATGTCAATATAATTATTCATAAGTTATTTATTTAATAATTTAAACTGTATAGGTATTTTATTTATTTTATTTTTAAATTTTGGATTGACCTAAAAATAAAATAATGCGGACTAGGTCGAATCTGGGTCAGGATTGGATTGTGTCGGGTTACTGACAGGGTCAGACCAGTGGGGTCAAGGTCCAGTTCAGAACCGGATCGGTTCGACCCGACCCGACAACATCATCACTAACAGATTAGGGTTTCAAGGGGAAGGGCAGCTGGTGACGCCGTTCTCGCTGGAACAGTCGTCGCCACCTCACTACAGTGGCAATACATGCACACAAACGCCCGAAATGGAGGTGAGGATGTTGCTAGACGTTCCCTATAAGGGAATGCCCCTATAGACTGCACACCGTCGTCGGAAAACGAAGAAACAAAGGACGGTGATTGTCGGAGCTCCTTGTCGGTGGTTCCTCCATTAAAACCGACGTGGAGCTTCGGTTGAACTGGAAACTTCCCGTAACTCCACCATTCTTGATGAAACAAGAATGGATTCGAAGGACGAGGCATCTAGCAACACATTTATGCAACCAATTTCAAGTTTTATCAACAAAAGCACAAGAAATTTAAGGATTTCAGTTTGGTTTTTTTGAAAGCTTCAGCCGAACAAGAACTCAATGCTAGGCTAACCATTTCTAGAATTGTTTGAGGCAAAATGAAGCTCTTAACAGCAGGAATGCATTGGTTTAATCAATTTGAACAAACACGAAAACATCACGCTGGAATATCGATCTGAAAAATCTAGAGTTCTTCTGTTCTTCAATTATTTCTTGAATTTTTATTTTTATTTTGATTAAACTTTAAAAATCATTAACTCATAAATTACTGATGTTATGCACACGTGTAGGGGTGTAAACGGATCGGATATTATCCGCTTTTATCTGGATCCGAATCCGAATTATTCGGATATGGATTTTTAGATACCGGATATTTTCGGATACGGATACGGATATGGGTAAATTTTTGGCGGATACGGATACGAATACGGCATGGTAAATAAGATTAGATACGGATACGAATACGGATAATTATCTGTATCCGAATATTTAAACAATACGGATATCTGAATATTTTATTTTATAAGATAAACTTTTTATTTTAGTTCAATTTTTTATTCATATTAGTTCGTATTTAATATATTTTTTATTATAATTTTTTTAGAATTAAATAAAATATTTAAAATATATAAGCTAAATAAAAATCAGATAATGCTAGTACAATAGTTGCAAGAATGACATACAATGATTTTTTAACTATTTCAGGTCGTGTATCATCAATATATGATCTTGTTGAAGAACTGAAGGAAGGTGAAAGTGATTCAGAAGATGAAATTGCATGACTTGGCTCATTTCATATCTGATTACGTGGTAGTGTCAGAAATTTGTTTTGTGGCTCTTTTGTTTTTTGTTTTTTGTTGATCAGGTGCTTAAGAAGAATGTTAAGTTAGTAAGTTGGGTTGATATATTTTGATGAATCATATGATCGGTTGGTATATTTTGGTGAATGATATGATATGACATGATTAGTTCATATATTATATATTTTGTAACAAGCAAACTTATCATAAAGATAATATATATCTAATTTATGGATGATTATATTTAGATGTTTCAGTATTCACATCAAAAGTTTATTTGTAATTATCAGAATTATGTTTATATCCAATCCGTATTCGTCCGATATTCGATCTGTATCCGCTTATCTGAATAATATCCAATCCGTATCCGCATCCGCATCTGAAAAATTATAACGGATACGGATATGGTAATGCTATTATCCGTCCGTATCCGATCCGTTTACACCCCTACACGTGCTATACATGAATTTGATAGTGAAAAAAATATTCTACACAATGGTAATAACATAAATGACAATAAATGCTAAAATAAAAAAGTAGTGTGTTTATCTCTTTAAATCTTTAATGAATTAGATGCCAAAACTTCAATAATTGCTCATAATAAATTTTAAATTTTTGTTTGTTGGATTTGCTGGAGGCAAAATGACTGAAATGGAGGATAGGGTTTAGTTATAATGATGTATTTATATAACTTGCAAATCATTCTTGGCCATTGGATTAGTTTGAAAATTTTACTTGGATTGGAAAATTTTTCCCCTAGATTGGAAATCGCCTCCTTATTTTGCCATTTAGAGAAAATGTTGATGTTTAGATTAATTAGTGTTTAATTTAATTTGTTTATTCACTAATTATAATTTTAATGGTTATGCATTGATTTATTGCATAAACCGAAAAGTTTTTCCACACCAGTGAGATAAAAATGTGTTTATGATATTCTTGTCATGATTAACATCTTGCAAATTTTATAATGTCGCGTTCATTACAATTTGTCATTAGTGGACATGCGCGTCAATTTGTATAATTTGTACATATAATTAATCGAAAAATCTATTGATCATTGAAATGAACGAAAAATTTCTTAACTAACGAATTCAATGTTCATACATTTATTTGAATTTTCGAGTTCTCACATAATATCTGACATAAGGAAATGGTGGCATGAAGAATAACATTTGAGTCTGACAATGATGGCTATGTAGTTCCAATTTATTGGTGAAATAATTTTCGACGATGATTTAAGTGATAGTAATGTGATTAGATTTGATGGCATTGTCGTGTAAATAATGATGATGGTATTGGTGATTATGAAAATTTGGAATATATATATATATATCAAACGCAAGATATGAAAAATGTGTATTATATTCTTACGAGTGAATTAGAAACTTTAGCATAATTTTTAGAAATTGTTGACACCGTTATAAGTATTTTACTAAAATTGTATTGATTATGCTTTGTGATGAGTGCAAAGGTAATAGTAATAAAGGAGATTGTGACATTAGGAATAAAATAAAATTTATGTATATGTTGTTATATATATGTTTTCTTTTAATTTCTTCTATTATTTTCATCGATATATAGTAATAACAGTGATTATAATCGATAAATTCATAATTTTCTTCTCATATTCTTTTTTTTTATTTTTAATTTATAGATATGTTAAATGTTACTAAGTAATTGTAATGTTACTAAAACATTTGTTTATGTTACAAATAAATTATTTATATTACTAAATAGTCTATTTACAATTGATTGGCGATGAGCGTCGTCGGTCAACAATGCCAGAAGATCGTTGACGATGACGACCATCGGCGACTAGTGACTGACAACGACGACTAGCTATCGCCAACATCATCCAACAATCGGGGATCGGCGACGGCGACCAGCGTCCACCTGTAGTAGCCAACAACTAACAAACATTGGCGACTAGGTGATGATTGTAATATATGTTTAATTAATAACAATAAATAAAATATTCATTACTTGTTTGATATTTGTTTGAGACCTTTTGAAGTGCTTTGACAATCTTCAGTTGATACTAATAAGTCTTTTGAGTACTCGTGATTCATTAATCAATCTCCCCTGTGTCCTAGGCTTCTATAGAATCCAATTGATATGATAGAATTGTCTAATTATGCTATCTACCTGTGGAATCCACGTAACAAGTTGGGTTATTTATAATTCTAGTTTTATGTTAGTCATTTTTACACAAGGATTCTACTGAATCTACCTAACAAATTGGATTCTATCAAATTTATTTTACATTTCGATCAACAATGACTAAATTATATTATAGCTTTTGCACATCATTAATTCTTAACATATTTAATCTTATTTATCATGTAATTAACCAATTTAATAAGCATATTCTTGGGAGTGTGAAACCTAATGTAAACATCTTCGCATAGATCCATTACTCCTTCGTATAGGTGTTAGGAGATCCTTTATCGTCTAACGCCTTACTATATATGCTTAACTCCGATTAATCCGGCTAATTCTGATTAAACTGCCACCTAAACTCTGGGCATTGACTTACTACTCGATTCCATGAAGCATTTTTTACGACATTGACTCTAAATTACTTACAATCTATCTATTGTTATATATTAATTGACAAATATTATTTCAAGGACGAAGTCGAATACATTGGGTCATTTTATTGACTCCATCAACTTAAATTTTTTTCCATATTGTTATTAAAAATAATTTTATAAATTCATATATTATTTGGTTTTGACTTTAAATGATTCAAATTCAATATAAAATTGAAATACGCAAAAGGATCAGAATTAAAACATGTTTATCTTTCAAAACCATTTGAAAAAACATAAAAACACAAAAAAAAAAAAACTAAAATAATTTTAAAAAAGTTAAATGTATATAAGGATCTGGATTTCGGTCAAGGAAACCGATTTTCAACTTTGGCAACGTCAATAATCTTAATGATGCCCACAACATGCTCGATAAAATGCTCCAAATGAAACCCATACCCTCCGTCATTCAGTTTACTAAATTAATTGCTATTACTATCAAGATGAAACATTATGATTCTGCTATTCTTTTTCTTAAGAAGATGAGTTCCATTGCCATTCTGTTAATGATTATACCATGAGCATTGAAATCAATTGCTATTGCCACTTGAATCAAGTTGGATATGGTTTTGCAATCTTGGCCAGCTTTTTCAAGCGTGGTTGTTTACTGACTTGCCTACTGTTAGCACACTTATAAACGCACTCATTTTAGCTGATAGGACTCCCGAGGCTATGGGTATATTTAAGAAACTGATCGGGGAGAAAGTTTGTGAACCGAATGAAGTGATGCATGGGACAACTATTAATGGTCTTTGCAAAACCTGAAACACCTTCAAAGCCATTGGTTTGCCCAAGTTTCTTCAGAAAGGTGGCCGTAAACCTCACACTGCATCGTATAGCACGGTCATAGACAGTCTGTGCAAGGATAGAGTGGTAGATGATGCGTTGAACCTTTTCTTTGACATGATTGCTAAAGGAATTCTGCCCAATATTGTCACATATAATTCATTGATTCAAGAATTATGTAATTTTGGTCGTTGGAATGAGATTTAAAAGATTTGTAAAGAGATTTAAAAAATTTGTAAAGAGATGTGTGCATCAGGAGTCTCCTTAAATACAAATAAATTTAATATACTTGGAGATATGTGTCTCACTTTTATCTCATACATTGTTTCATTTATATCACCAATAAATTTAATATATTTGGAGATGTGTGTCTCACTTTCTTCGTGTGTCTTTCTTATCCCATACATTGTTTCATTTATATGGGTTAAATAGCCAACCAAGATCCGTTATTTTTGTTAGCCATTTATATTAGAATTAATAAATTACAATTTGTTCTCTAAATCTCGATTTGCATCTCGAATTTACATATAACCAAAATACACTCATTTTTTGTTTCTGACAACAAGAAGTATCATAATCTTAATTTTAAAGTATTTTTTAATTAATTATTAGAGGATTTTGGGGCAGTTATCCACACGACAAAATACGATAATATTTGGGCTACTACTGTGAATGAAATACACATATAGTACTGTTTTGATAGATTATCGAGTCTCAATAAAGATGAAATGGATTCAAGTGTTCTTTCCGATTCAACTGTTGTTTTGACTGCCATGAGTTTTCCAAAGTTTAAGAATTACTTAAAACAAAAAAGAAAAAAAGAGATGGTAGTAACATGATGGCCTCACGGGGGTCCTTTATCCCAACCAAAAAAAAAACATCACGGGGGTCCAAATAATTGCTGCAAGCCGAGTGGAGTATATACAGAGAGACTCCATTACCATCACCACTACTCCATATGATAGGAATAGAAGCCCCAGAAAGAGATTGAAATAATAAGGGAATGAAGATGGAGAGGGAAGAATCCCAAGAAATAGAAATGAGATGGTTATTGTTTACAGTAATGATGGGTGGAATAGCTGCGGCTATTTACAGCTTCCTCCTCAAGAAGAAGAAAAAGGAAATATACTCTACCCCTGCCTCTGCCTCTGATACAACAACAACGATAAGAAGAAGAATTAATTGGTGCATCTTCTTCTTCACCTTCCTCAAATCTTTTCTCCAACCTAATACCTGCTGCTCCCATTCCCATTCTTCTTCTACCAGGTGTATATATATATATATATATATATATATATATATATATATATATAGTACAAGTGTACTCATTTTCTACTATAAGTGCGCGCGCGCGCATGTTTGCTCATGTATTTGATATTCATCCAATTCACCCCCGAGGGATAGCCGGATAGGTGGTTGGTTTTAGTTTTAATATCATATCCTCTGCTCTCTCTAATTCCTCCACCATCAATTATGCATTATGCTGATAGAGATCGAGATCAATCAAACATGTATTTTAACATCATATTCTGTAAATTGTGATCCCCAATCCCAATCTGATGAGGAGCCGAGGAGGTGGCTTTAGCTACCTACAATACCTCCCAATCCATTTGATCAATCCCTTCTCATTTTTAGTTCTGCCAATATTTACTCCTCTATTAAATTTAACTTATCCACTTGATTTTAGTACTACTTCAACATAATTACCAGGTCATTTTCTGAACTACAGTATTCTATAACTAACCATTTTGTTTTCTTGTGTTATACAACACTTATTACTCACTGACAATGATGTTATCCTATCCACTTTTTTTTACCACTACACTTGACTTTTTCAACTCAGTTATCTTTTCATAACTCATGTTTCCTATTATTCTGATACTAACCATATTATTATGATTCTACTATTGTTACTCAAAGTTTCAATTTAAATCTACGCATCATCCAAATATGCCACTGTTTTGGTAGTACTCTTTTTTTTTCCCCCTTTTCTTTTGCTAAATAGTGTTTCAGTGCATATACTATCAGTTAAATAAACTACTTGTTCAGTATTTGACAAAGTCTCATGTTGACAACTGAAATTTGAAAAGTGACACAATGCCAACTAATTAGCTGTGCAAGTTGAACACAAGACTTTTCACTTAGATACATGACGTCCATGGCTTTCTAGTATGACTCCGAAATAAGAATGTGATCAACGTTTGTGTCACTACTTTACATTTACATGTTATGGAAAAGTTTTTATTTCTTTCTTTCTATTGATTGCTCCTCGATTCTAAATTTATAGTAAAAGCATTAGTTTTGTTTTAAGGAGTTAGTTTCAAATTAGTCTGATATTATTTTCAAATTCAAGTGTATAGTAACTAATCCAAGACCATTCTGTTCTTTCAGTGGGTGCATTGATCTTCAATTCTCTTCATGGGAGGAGAGAATTATCAGAGCTAAGAAACGCGAGAGGAAGGTCGGGTTTTATTTGAAGAAGAAAGCTTCTGGAGAATATGTTTTGGCTGTTGTTGGAAAACAAAGCATTATAAGCCACACTTCTTACCAAGTGTGTCGATCATTTGCTCGGATTTATTCGCCTCATCTATCTAATCGTCAAGGGCTCAAGTGGAACACAAAGCATGAGGTGATGGATTGGCTATCCACATTGATAACGCAGCAGCAGCAGCAGCAAGAGGAGGAGGAGGCGCCAAGTAATAACATGAGTAGAGATAAGACTGAGGAGGGAAACAGCTTCTTTAAAGTGTTGATAGGCGAGTTCCAGGAGCAGCTGAATATACCATCATCAACATATTTGCAGCAGCAGCAATGCAACCATATGAGGGATGGTTGGATGAGACTGAGGAACGGAGAAAGAGAATGGAAAGTGGAGGTAGGTGGGCGAACCATCAAGAGCGGCTGGCATGATTTTGTCAAGGATCACAAGCTTCGTGAGGGCGATTTCCTTATGTTTACTGCTCTGGGTGAGATGTTTTACAATGTGGCGATTTTCGGAGAGGATGGTCGTATCAAAGAATTCCCATGGTTCCATGCTTTCAACCCCGATGATAGAGTTGTGTATGTATCCTAGTTTTGATTCATCAACAATCTGCGTCTGGAATACTACTCTCCGGTTCCAATTCTACCACTTCACATCACATTCAATAAGGTCGTAAAATCTTACGATTCAAAACTGAAATGGTTTTTTTTTTGGAAAATTTTTAGGTCAGTACACTTTAAAATTTGAAACTCCCTAAAATTTCATTTTTTCAAAATTATTCCGTATGAGTGTATTTTTTTCCCCTTAAGTTACTATTTTTTAGTATGTTCTGAATGTATTTTATAAATATCTATTTGTAAAAGTACTTCCATATAAGTAAAATTTACTGTATTCACATAAATGCACTTGTAGAAAATATGTCAAATGTTATGGAATTTCAGTTTATTTCATAGATCGGTTAGTAATTATCCTTTTTCTTAATAACTCTGGAGTGAGCATACACAAAAATTACTCTTACGTACAAAATTTTATACTTTCATATTATTATAAAATCACGTCATAAACAAAATTAGAGAAAACGGAAAATAAATGATTGTCGATGGGAGTTACTTCTGCAGTCACATAATTTTTATAGTATTTACCAAATTATTAACCAATAGTTTTTTAATAGTGGACCCCTAAAGGTTTACCAGTCCCATGTAAGGTTTATTTACCTTAATTCCTATAAATTTTCTTTTTTAATAGTCAACCCCTTAGAATTTACTAATTCCTGTAGGATTTAATTACCTTAATACCTATAAATATATTTGTGTAGAAGTTATACCAAATTTAAATACATTCCATTATTATCTTTATTATACGTCTTATTATTATCTTTACTATACTTAGGAGGCATGCAAAGTTCTAGTACTTAACTGTAGCCATTGGATTAGATTGATCTTCACCTTCTGTTGATTTGGCCAAATCATCGAACCATTTATACACATTTCACTTCTAAATTACATTTTAAAGAATTTTCTTAACTTTCATCCATTTTATTTACATGATTGTTAACTGCCTTTTGATTAGTCTGTTTTTGTTATTTCATTATTTTTGTTAATGCATTTTTCAAGTATATACGATTTTATCCATCACATGACGAATGTAATGTTTACGAAACTTTCAGAAATATCTAGGTATATGTCGAAAGAAAAAAAATTCCAATCTAATAGTTTGAGTGGCAATTATTAATTTATTTTCATTTAATTTTATTGTCACTATATTGATGTATTATTAAATAAAAGATAGGTTAAAATAAAAAATATCACCATGTCAACAATTTTAACGGATGTTGATAAGAAAAATAAAAATAAAAATAGTTTAAGTATTTAATTTAGACAAGAAATAGGTGAGAGACTAAAAACTTTTAGGAAAAACAACTAACATTAAAAAAAATTCGTGGAAAAAGATGCGATAATCCACCTATATGTGCAAATTTTTGACAGTGTTCATAGGCACAGACTTTACTATGATGCACAATAATCCACTTGTACGTGCAAATTGTTAATGGGCATAGAACTTATAATGACGTGAAAGAAGTAGCACCGAAAAGTCTTAACTTACGAATGTGACAATACACCTATAACAAAAGTTATTTACTTATCGATTTCATTTTATGTAGCATATTACATTGATATCTAGAAATACGAATACGATTGTTTTTATATTTTGTGGTGGATACTAAACTACAATTTAATTTAACATATAAATTAATCATCATACTCTTAATTTTTATATGAACAAACTAATTGGTACGTATAAAGTAATACAAATGCTAAATTCTTTAAAAGAGTGATTTGAAGTTATGTTTTGTTAATAATATTATAATGTTTGACAAAACATTGCAAAATAATAACAATATAATTCCTCTATTCTTTTTTAGAGTTATATTTGAGAAAAATAAAATAACAAGTTATATTTTGTCATGTGTCTTTTTTTGTGGCGCTGATGAGAGATTTCTTTTTGTAATATTTGTTTGTATGATATATATATATATATATATATATATATATATATATATATA